>JADBJO010000443.1:577500-587500 GCA_016801955.1 Conus betulinus
TGGCAACCCACCAGAGGAGAAACTGCGCTGCTGTCAAGTCTCCACCATGGTGTTCATTTACGGCTCCTCTACTTTAACACATGCAGAAAAACCACCAACTAAGCCACCACTGGCGGCAGTACTTGCTCGGGTGCAGAGAATTGTGAGTGAGCGATCTTCTGAAGGGAGCCCCATGTCCATTCAGCAAGAGTCCTCATGAACTTGACCCTACCAACGATACTGACATGAGCTCGCTATGGCATAGACGTTGACAAGAAATCCCAGGCTGAGGCCGCTGTAAGAGCAGGGCTTGAAGGCCACAATGCCTTACAATGTCATCAGTGAGAATGAGGATGATGAAGGTGGTGCCACGAAGTTCCATTCCTTCGGAGACTGCATCAAAGACAACAAAGTAAATGTATGTTACGCTAAGATGAGATGTCAAGGTTGTTGATATTGCACATTTAGAATACCTGACAAATAGGATGGTCGAATCGATACCTGAAAGTATGACTGACCTGCATGACTGGCATAAACTTTCTCACACCTGAGGAGGGTTCTGGAATGAGAATTACAATTCAAGCAAAAAACGGTTCGTGTTGCAGGTGTTAATTAAGCAATAACCAGATCCAGTGAAAGATGGGCATGGTTAGGATTCTCAAACTCTGGTGCTTTTGCTAGCAACGAGAGAGACAGAGAGAGACACAGAGAGAGAGAGAGAGAGAGAGAGAGGGGGGGGGGAGGGGGAAGGATGCAAATGGAATAGCAAGAGTTGATGTGGATTGAGATGTGATTGTCAGGTGGTGAGAGGTCAGGGGAAAGGGCAGGGTTCAGAAGTGAATACTCATCATGATAGGGTGTCTCACCGCAGTGTGAATTGTATTGCCAAGTGCGTTCTGGGAACCAGCATGGCTACCTGTGCTAGCCAGAGACGTGAGCGTGCCAGTGGGACACCGGCTACTGTCTTAGCTTTTTTTATTGTCATTTTTGTGATCACTCCGGGAGTGTGTAATATGAATAACTTTACGTTGTTCATACTCTGGAAACTGTGGTAGGAATGGAATCTACACGTGTCTTTCCTTCCCCATGTCACCCACCAACACTTTGCCATTCATCTACTTATGACGTGTAATCGTTATGCGTCAGTCAAATGGGCATTGTCCCTCTCATTACTGCCATGCGTGTCCGTGGTATTGGTTACGACAATTTGTCTTGTGATGTTTCTATACCATATTTGTTATGTTAATTTCTTTATTGTGACACTGAATAGTAAAGCAGGCGGATGGGAAAAAGAGAGACAGACAAGCACTTGCATGTCAGTTTTAGTCCTCTTCGTAAACCTATATATGGTCTGTGGCAGAGAACGAAGGGTCAGAGCTCTCTCTCTCTCTCTCTCTCTCTCTCTCTCTCTCTCCTCTCTCTCTCTTTTTCTGCTTTTTCACCTTTGACACGATTAAAGACACACACACACACACACACACACACACACTCTCTCTCTCTCTCTCTCTCTCTCTCTCTCTCTCTCTCTCACACACACACACACACACACAACACACACACACACACACACACACTCACACACACACACACACATACATACATACATACATACATACATACAGAGAGAGACAGACAGACAGACAGACAGACAGAGACAGAGAGACAGACACACAGAGTAAGAGAGAGAGAATGAGAGAGACAGACAAATACAGAGACAAAATCCGAAAGACAGAAACAGAGAGAGAGAGAGAGAGACTGACACAGACAGACAGACAGACAGGTAGACTGAGGCAGAACCAGACAGAGAAACGGAAGTGACAGCAATCTAAAACAAATGTAGGCGAAGGAGGACAGGCAAAGGAATACACACAAGCAGGGTGGGAATGTCAGTATCCAGTGACCTGTTGTCCATCAGTCTGGGGTACCACGTGTCCGAGCATCACGTGCCGCTCGTTCACGCGTTATGACAACTCACGACACTGCACGTGATCTGTCCTTGTCGCGGCGACCGCGCGGTGTTTTTCTTCGCTAGTAAGAGATGTGTAGTGGTGACGATGATAATGATGTGGTGGTAAGTGGCAATGAGGATGACGAGGAGGAGGAGGAAGAGGAGGTGATGGCTGTGATGGGTGATGAGAGTGGTGGTGATGATATAGGTGATGATGATAAGGAAAAGTGATGAAGGTGTTGATCACTGTGAAAATAGCAGCTGCTGTTTCCTGTTGTCCGTCTTGTTTGCTGCCGTGAAAAATTGAAACGAACAAACAAAGCATGAACAGAAAGAAACCAGCGAGGCAAAAAAAAAAAAAAAAAAATTGGGAAAAAGTGAAGATGACGACGTTGATAATGATGATTCGATGGAGCTGCTGTTGCTGTTGCTGCTGCTGCTGATGATGATGATGATGATAATGATGATGATTGAGGAACTGTTCTTGCTGCTGTCGTTTGTGCTGCTGAGAAAGAACGAAAGGAAGAAAGAAAGAGAGAAAAGGGGAGAAGAAAGCAAGGGAAGAAGGTTTTTTTTAAACAAAGAGACAATTATAGGAATATGGGACGAAAGAAAGGGGAAAAAAAAAGAAAAAAATCAGAGGAAGAAAGGATGGAGATACAAGCAAGGAAACAAGAAAGAAGAGATAACCAAGGGAAAAAAACGACTGGAACGAAATAAAAGACACACAATATACTAAAAACGGCATCCTGAAATGAGGTAAAGGAAAGACGGAATGGGTGCGTTCAACCGAATGATGAATGACATCAATGACCATCATTGACCCCCCCCCCCCCCCCTCACACACACACACACCTTTTTTTTTTTTACAGCATACCTCTCATACACACCCCAACTCTACCATTTCCCACCTCACTGTCCACCCTCCCCTGCCACAAAAGAGATTGCTGTCATGTCCAGTTTCTTGTTTTGTACCCAGTTTTTTTGCAGTCGAGAAACGGAACCTTAGTGCCATCGATGAGTGAATGTTTCTCTAGGACTCAAAATATACTAAGCACCCCGAATGCAATATGGACAGAATGCAACAGCTACCCCTGCTGTACTAGGTACTCAAATAGGCTAGGTATCCTGACATCGAATAAAGCAGGTACCCCGATTACGCTAGGAGCTCAGAGTATACCTTATATTGGATGCATTGGAATCTGCTTCCCTGATCCCTGATGTTGTGTATATGCAGAGGCTCTGTGTGTGTGTGTGTGTGTGTGTGTGTGTGTGTGTGTGTGTGTGTGTGTGTGTGCGTGCGTGTGCGCGCACACGCGCGCGCGTGTGTGTGCGTGTGCGTGTTGTGTGATGTGCGTACGTGTGTGTGTGTGCGCGCGCGCGAGGGCAGTCCTCCGTGGTCAAAGACAAAACAGACCCTTGTGTCTCAGGTTAACTCCTTTCTCAATGTTAAACATTGCAAAGTTCAGTACACAGGCCGGAAATAGGGTTGAAGAGCACTGGGGTAAGTATGCAACCCTGTTTGACCATTTTGAAAAATACTGAAGTGTCGATATTTCACCACTGGATAGGACATATCCCAACACGCTATTGCGAAACAGGTGAATGAGCTGGGGGAAAAGTTCTTGGCCAGCCAATCTTTGCGAGGATATGCAGAGTGCTGTCCTATTGACCGCATCAAAGGCCCTTGTTATGTTTGATGGAGACTGCGTAAACGTTCATGTACTGTTCAACATACTTTTCATGGACTTGTTTTACTGTAAAGAACATGCTGATCGTGCTGTATCCTTGTCTGAAGCCACCCTGAGTCTGCTGCAGTGTTTGTCAAGAAGTAGAACTTATTAGGTTGTTTCTCTACCCGTCGTTTCGTCTTTCTCCCCTTACTGCAGAGGTTAATTCGTGAAGGTATGCACCACACAGATCTAGGTATAGAAGCTGTGGACGGGCTGCAAGTTTAGAGGCCTATGTCAAGTTAGTTGTCGACAGATTTGCCGAAGCCTCTTGACTTTTGGGGATTCATCATCAGTCTTAGGGAGGCCCTTCACCTGGCTGTCTACGCTCAGCAGACCCTCATCCAGTTCTCAACGGATGTTGGCTGCTTCAAGTACACGGAGTGTATCATCTTTCCTGACGGTTCTCTGGAGAAAGAGACAGTGGCACGAGTCAGCTTTGCCAGTCCAGCCTTTTGTTGCCTCCGCTCTTGTGCGTTGAACCACACTTGAACCACCGTGCGTTGAACCACCAAGCTATCAACCAAGATCAAAGGATGCACAGGAATCGAACACATAACAATTTCTGGCGATGAGACATGGGACACTGCACCGGACGCATGTCAATCAACTCAAGTGGTGGTTTCAACACGAGAATTCCACGCTCAATCTTGCGAATCAGAGTAGGACAAGGCGACCAACCTGTAGGTTCCGGGCAAAACTGGCCTAGAGGCAAGTTCAGTACAGACCGGATATGCATGGACGAGCTAAGGATCCGCAAGAGCCGCTTTCATACACTACATTAGATCCTCCACAGGATATTGCCCAGGGCCACGGACAGACGGGGAAAAGCACTATGAAGATTATATCAAGACAGCTAGATATATGGAGGGAGTCCCTCAAGAGAAGTAACTCCTGTAATGAAAACAGAGGCAACTGACCAGCCGTGACAAATAGGACCTTTACCTCCTTTGAGAACTGCCAGTGTCGGGGAACGCAGAAAGCCATGAGCATCCATACTCCCTCACCGTCCAAGGACGTGCACGATGGGCCTATCCATATGTGTTCAGGCCAACGGTAAAGTCTGCATATATGTTGTTATCAGATCGTTGGTCAGCCGACGGCGGCTAGTTGTATCCGGGGTGCCTGGTATACGCCACTTTGTATTCTGACATATGACCACACAGAGGGATTACTGGCGTCCTATTTCTCGTCTGCAATACGCTGGTTACAGTGGGAGAAATAGCCTCATATCTGTGTGTGTGTGTGTGTGTGTGTGTGTGTGTGTGCGTGTGTGTGTGTGTGTGTGTGTGTGTGTGTGTGTGTGTGTGTGTGTGTGTCTGTCTGTCTGTGTCTGTCTGTGTCTTTCTGTCTGTCTATGTGCATGGTGTTATGAAAAATAGGGCAAAACAATAATCAAAACAAAACACCTCTCATCCATCGTCGTCTTGTCTCATTTCAGAACAACGCTTTATCTTCCTTCTAGTTTGCGTGTTTCTGTAAACACCTTCGCTTTTTTATCACCCCACCCCTTCCCTGTTTTTTTTTTTTTTTTTTCTTACTTTTTTTCGTTTTTTTTTTATTTCTTCCTTTTTTCCGCTTCCTGTTGAAGAAGTGTGCATATACATATATACATCTCTCTCTCTCTCTCTCTCTCTCTCTCTCTCTCTCTCTCTCTCTCTCTCTGAGCTCGCGCGCGCGTGCGTGTGAGTATCTGTGTGTGTGTGTGTGTGTGTGTGTGTGTGTGTGTGTGTGTGTGTGTGTGTGTGTGTGTGTGTGTGTGTGTGTGTGTGTGTGTGTGTGTGTGTGTGTGTTTAGCAACAAGTGCATGTGTGTATATTTGTGTGCCTCAATAAGTTAAAGTGAGATGTTTGTCTCTTATCAGCAGTGTGTGTGTGTGTGTGTGTGTGTGTGTGTGTGTGTGTGTGTGTGTGTGTGTTTAGCAACAAGTGTATGTGGCAACAGGTGTATACGGTGCAAAAATGTGAAAAATCCCTTATCTACCAGCAAATTGTGCGTTGTGTTAGGGCGTGTGTGTGTGTGTGTGTGTGTGTGTGTGTGTGTGTGTGTGTGTGTGTGTGTGTGTGTGTGTGTGTGCATGACAGACTGACAGACAGACACAGACAGACAGACAGACACAGACAGACACAGACGGACGGACAGAGATAGACAGACAGACGGACAGACAGACTGCAGACAGAGGGGGAAGGAAAGTACAGAGACCGACAGGCAGAGAGAGTGAGTGTATAGGTGCATGTGTGTGTGTGTGTGTGTGTGTGTGTGTGTGTGTGTGTGTGTGTGTGTGTGTGTGTGTGTGTGTGTGTGTGACAGACAGACAGACAGGCAGACTCAGATACACAGACGAACGGACGGACAGACAGACTGACAGACAGAGACAGACAGACAGACATACTGCCGACAGAGGGGGAATGAAAGTACAGAGACAGACAGGCAGACAGAATGAGTTTAGGTGCGCGCACGCGCGCGCGCGCGCGCTCGCATGTGTGTGTGTGTGTGTGTGTGTGTGTGTGGTGTGTGTGTGTGTGTGTGTGTGTGTGTGTGTGTGTGTGAGTGTGTGTGTGTGTGTGTGTGTGTGTGTGTGTGTGTGTGTGTGTGTGTGTGTGTGTGTGTGTGTGTGTGTGTGTGTGTGTGTGGTGCATGTCTATGTGGAGCATGAATGTGTATGTGTATGTATACATACGTAGCGGTAAGCATATTTGGCGACAGATGTATCTTGACAGCAGGTTTTGAGTGGGTGTATATTATGTGGTAAGATGAAGTGTGCTTAGTGTCATATACAAGATTGCTCTTCGTCGCCAGATTGTGTATGCGTGTAGAGGCGCGGTGCTTCCGGGTATGTGTTACTGAACTCTCACCGACCACTCGTCAAGCTAATTCACCCTGTATGTAAACGTCTGAACTTGGCCCGGGTGGTCCCGAAGTCCTCACGTACGCTCTTCGGGGATCTACTTCATTCTGTTTGTAGTCACGATGGGGTAATCATCGCAAAGAGACCGGAATAAACGACAGCATCACGAAGAATGCCTCGCCGTAAAGAAGAACAGCATGCCAATGACATGGAACCTTAGGACAAGATTAGTGGTCTCAACGAAAGAGAAAGAAGGAACGAAAGAAAAAATAGAAGAAAAGAAAAAGAAAAGTGGGTTGAATCATTCCAGCATACATGTGGTATTGATTGTGAAGGAAGCTTCAAAAACCATCATCGGAAACAATGAAATGATGGTTATGAAAATAGGAAGCATTAGAAGACTAAAAAGTGCATGGGCGTTTTTTTACCTATGTTCCCTCGTACAGACCTGACGTTCTCATTTTCATCTCTCGAAACTCGCCTTATCCCGCTGATCTAACCTTCACACCAGAACAAACCAAAGGTCTCGCCAGGTTTTTCATTTTCCTAAACACACAAACGCACGCACGCACGCACGCATGCACGCACACACACACACACACACACACACACACACACACACTCACACTCACACTCACACACACTGGCTGGCGCGCGCCCTGGGAACCCCAGGCAATCAAATTTCGTAGGTCAGGCCTTTGCTGTATATCTCGGCTATGAACTTCGACCCAGCAAATTCATCGGTCCTTTAATGCCGTTTACTTTATTGATCTCCCATGCACACTTGCCGTCAAGAGATGTGATCTCGCGTGTACTGGCCTAGTCTGCAGGCAGTGACAGCTCCTTGGTCTAAATACCTGTCACGTCTTGTAGGGAGCATGACCCTCAGGCTAGCGAGGTGACGGTCCGTCCGTCCGTCCGTCCGTAAGTCCGTCAGACACCGAACGACACGGGCAGGAAACCCCGAGTGACCACAGCAATTAAGGTGACCCCGGTGGTGGTCAGTGACATCTCACCACATAACCTTGTCAAGGTTCGACCAGGGAGATTGATTACGAGGCCAGCGCGTGTCGGGGGGATTTCGTACAGGAGTGGCCTCCACTTTCTTCGCTCGGGGTGAGGGGTAGGGGGCGCTGTGGAAGCGGAAAAGGCTGGTCGGTAATAACATGAGGAGGGTGGGTGTGTTTATGGCGTTACCACACATGTCGTCTGGTCGGGGGGGGGGGGGGGGGGGGGGGGGGGGGGGGGGGGGGGGTTCGGCCCATGAAGCAGATCTATCTCTGTCGTTTAATGTCAGTCACACGCCATAGCCGCACTACGATTAACGCCGCCGATAATGTCGGGGCATACTTAACCTGTCCGGTCCAAACTTACCCGGTATGACGATAATCGGGTTTAAGGTCCACATCTACGGAAGGTGATAAGACACAAAGGGGATAAACCATGCTAGGAGATCATGGGGTGAAGATTCTACCTCATACTGCTCTGACACTGCGGTCACTGAAACGACTGCACGTGAATGTGTGTGTGTGTGTGTGTGTGTGTGTGTGTGTGTGTGTGTGTGTGTGTGTGTGTGTGTGTGTGTGCGTGCGTGTGTGTGTGTGTGTGTGTGTGTGTGTGTGTGTGTGTGTGTGTGTAGGCGTGTGTGTGTGTGTGTGTGTGTGTGTGGTGTGTGTGTGTGTATAGGCGTGTGTGTGTGTGTGTGTGTGTGTGTGTGTGTGTGTGTGTGTGTGTGTGTGTGTGTGTGTGTGTGTATGGGCGTGTGTGTGTGTGTGTGTGTGTGTGTGTGTGTGTGTGTGTGTGTGTGTGTGTGTGTGTGTGTGTGTGCGTGCGCGTGTGTGTGTGTGTGTGTGTGTGTGTGTGTGTGTGTGTGTGTGTGTGTGTGTGTGTGTGTGTGTGTATGGGCGTGTGTGTGTGTGTGTGTGTGTGTGTGTGTGTGTGTGTGTGTGTGTGCGCGCGCGTGTGTGTGTGTGTGTGTGTGTGTGCGTGCGTGCGTGTGTGTGTGTGTGTGTGTGTGTGTGTGTGTGTGTGTGTGTGTGTGTGTGTGTGTGTGTGTGTGTGTGTGTGTGTGTGTGTGTGTGTGTGTGTGTGTGTGTGTGTGTGTGTGTGTGTGCGTGCGTGAATGCGCGCATATGTGTCAAAAAGTATAGGTAAGATGTTCCTCTTTCATCAGCAGATTGTGTGTATGTGTGTGTGTGTGTGTGTGTGTGTGTGTGTGTGTGTGTGTGTGTGTGTGTGTGTGTGTGTGTGTGTGTGTGTGTGTGTGTGCGTGCGTCTGTGTATGTGCATGTCTCCGTGCGTGCGTCTATGTGTGTACACGTGCATTGACTTGTCAACTCTGTGCTCCACCACTGAGGCAATCATAACTGCCAAAACGCGCTGAGATACTTTATGACAGCGAAATGATATTCACTGGTGTGTATTTAGGACAATGTAGTTTTTTGATTTTTTTTAAATGAAAGAAAGAAACGAGCAAGGAAAGAAAAAAAGAAAGAAAATGAAAAAAAAAAGACCAGGAGATAATCTGAAAAAAAATTCCCTATCTGATCCCTACTCGTGCAAGGCAACAAGGTTGGGGTTTTTTTTTTCATTAAAGAATAAGGTAATCAGTAAAAGGAGAGAAGTTAGAAAACAGACTAATATCTCTGTCTCGTCATCTATCCGTATACTTAGTTTTCTAAAGGTTCAAAATAGACTGAAATGAAACAAATTAAACTTAAAAGTAACCAGACCTGCAAAAAAGAACATTTCGTTCTTTAACAATAAGATTAAAGGTTAAAGGGTTAGAGTAGTTTAAAGGTTAAAAAGGTTAGCAAGATTAAAGGTTAAAAGGTCAGAGTAAAATGAAAGATTGCAGGGTTAGAGTAAGATTAAGTAAAGGTAGCGTAACGGCCGTGTGGTCAGCAGACTGCCAAGGGTTCACCATGTCTGAAGCATGGCACGAAAGAAGGCGGAGCCTGTCCCACTCCTTCCGCCCCCTCTACCTTTCCCTGAATTGAATCAGGTGGCCACTTGTTGCTGAGTGGACACAGAGTGCGTTTTTACGCCGGAAAAATGCCACCGCACGAGTGGATTGAACTCACGACAGTCAGCTCCGCCACTTGGCACATCTTCACTTATTCTCTTGTGAGTTAAGGTAAGGTACGGCTGCTTATAGCCCAGCCGACTGAAAACGGCCATTTCAGGGCTGTCACCATGTTGAAGCCAATTTTACTCACAAGTGACCAAAAATAACATGAAAATAAATAAATATCTCATTCACAATACTCTTTAAAATACACCTAAAAACACACCGGAATTTTTTTTTTTTTTTTTATCTTTCTTCTGTAAATTCTTCGATCAGATGAAAAAGGTTGATCTCTTTTTCTCCTGTTACAAAAAATGCCCGTTCCTAACACCATGTAACTTCCATATACGGCAGCGGTAATTAGCTTGAAAATTACTGAGTTAACTGACAGCAAAATGGGAAGATTTACAACCTGGCTTTGTGCGAAG
>JADBJO010000443.1:610000-612500 GCA_016801955.1 Conus betulinus
ATCACTGCTGAAGAGGTCAGACCACCGGGCCATACCACCAAGCTTTGGTGACGTTACAACATCACGAAACGACGTCAAAAGCCAGACGGCACGACTAAAACAGCCATTTCTTCTTCTTCTTCTTCTTCCTCTTCTTCGTCTCTTCCATGCTTTTTGGTCGCCCTCTTAGAAATTTATGTTTATCACGACTTCAAAGGACAGTGTGGTGGGAAGCAGGTAAGGGTTGCTTACCAGATGGCTGGCAGCTCGTAATAACCCAGCGGCGACCACAAGTCAGTGACGTCAGGAATAACAAATGAAATCGTCTGTCCCGACAGGAGAATCGTCGTCTGCTTGTTCAGAAAGCTGTGACGCAGGTTTGGCTCGTTGAAGGTGAGAGCATAAAGGGAGGTCACCATCAACTGAGACACTTGCGTGCGGTGAGGGGGTGGGGGGAGGGGGGGGGGGGGGATAGGTGGAGGAGGCGGTGTTTTTAGTGGCTAAAAAAAGACATGCCCCAATAATGTATCCATTTGTCTATTTCATATAGTATAAGATGTTGCGTGCAAGAGCACGATGTAGCGTTTGTGCCGTTAAAAAAAAAAAAAAAAAAAAAAAAAAAGTCCCGTGCTGGCAATTCCTCCACGTCCAGCTAGGGTCACGATCTACGAGATTTTTCAAAGATAGGAAAGTGTTCATGCAGAAGAAGAACAACAACAACAAGACAACAAGAAGAACAAGAAGAACAAGAACTAGAAGAACAAGTAAACAACAAGAAGAACAAGAACAACAAGAAGAGAACAAGAACAAGAAGTAGAAGAAGGAAATGATGATGATCATGATGATGATGATGATGTAAGAACATGAAAGATGAAAAAAACGACGACGACGGAGATGCGACGACGACGACGACGACGACGACGACGACGCGAAGAAAGAAGAAGAAAGAAGAAGAAGAAGAAGAAGAAGAAGAAAGAAGGAACAGCAACAACAGCAACAAGACGAAAAGAAGAAGAAGGACTGCAACAACAACAACAAAAACACAACAAACAACAACAACAACAACACACAGCAGCAACAAACAACCAAAAAACCACGTAAAAGGATAGGACCAAAGAGAAAAGAGAGGACGAAAAAAAAACACAGCCCAGTTAGATACAGTCATAGCCTTGGAGGCTTAATAAATCAAAATTTTACCACCTGCACCAAGGTGATTATGGCTTGTCCGTATCGGTCCGTTTGTTTATTTGTTTATTTGTCGTTCTGTCTGTCAGCAAGATGGACACAAAACACCACTGAACATATTTTGATGAAACTTGGTGGAGAGATGGGAACGGATGAAGGCATTGAATTCTGGTGCTGATCCATGGTGCAGAAAGAGGATCCAAGGGGATCCAGGATCTGTTTTGACCTCAGCTAGTAGAGATGTGCACTTCCCCCAAAGCCATTCTTCTTCGTTCGTTGCTTCAGTCGCTCAGTCGTTTAGTCTGTTTATTCTAATCAGTTAGTTTTAGTTAGTTTAGTTAGTTAGAGTTAGTTAGTTTAGTTAGTTACGTCTGTTTATTCTGGTTAGTTAGTTAGTTAGTTAGGTTAGTTAGTTTAGTTAGTTAGTTAGTTAGTTTAGTTACTTGATTGGTTGGTTGGTTGATTTGGCTGGTTGGTTGGCTGGTTGGTTGGTTGGTTGGTTGGTTTCCATTTCTTTGAATTCAGTTGGTATATTCCTCGTCAGCTTGTGCTTCCACACATCCCTATTCTCCTCCTCCCCCTCTCTCCCCCCTTAACCCCCCCACCCCCACCCCCCCCCCCCCCCCCCCGCGCATCGCACTCTCCCCTCTCCCCTTTTCTTCGCTTCCTCTCCACACCCCTTCCCCCTTCGCCCCCCCCCCCCCTCCCCCTCCCCCCTCTTTTTACCCTCATCCACCCTTTCCTTTCCCCAGCGGCTCCACCGCCCGTGCTTGTTTCTGTTATCCTCAGCTTTGGGTAGGTCGTAGTTTACTTTGCACATCAGTCGCCTCGTGCTTGACCCATGGACAACCATTGGTCCGCATCGTGCCTGACCATTTTCAAATGAAAATCAAAACTTCATGCAGAATTACTAATGTACACAAACGACACAAACAGAAGCCTTATCAGACATCTGGATTTTGTTTTCTTTTTAGTTGTTCGTCTCTCTCTCTCTCTCTCGTTGTTCCTCTCTCTCTCTCTCTCTCTCTCCTCGTCGTCTCTCTCTCTCTCTAGTTTTAGGAGAAAAATTTCTAATGAAAATTCTTTCAGAGGTTCTCTCTCTCTCTCCTCCCTCTCTTCTCTCTCTCTCTCTCTCTCCTCTCCTACTCTCTCTAGGAGAAAATAGTCTCGAATGAATTAACTTTAAACGACCGTCGTTCTCTCTCCTCTCTCTTCTCTCTCAATCACTCTCTCTCGTCTGAGATACTGTACTAAGCATTACACAATCAGTTCATAATTATGCAAGTGTTCGTTGGCAATCTCACTTACTTCCCCTGAAAGCTCGTGATGACAACAC
>JADBJO010000443.1:620000-622500 GCA_016801955.1 Conus betulinus
AAAAACACACACCATTTTTGCCATGAAGGAGGAGGGTTACAGAAACACCGGGCACTCCCCCCCCCTCTCTCTCTCTCTCTCTCTCTCTCTCTCTCTCTCTCTCTCTCTCTCTCTCTCTCTCCCCTGTTCTTCCTTGTCCAGCCCTGAACGAAGCCAATAAGCGCCACCAGGAACATTGTGCTTCCGCCATTTTGACACAACAGCCCTCAAGGAACCTGCTACTGTAAGATGTTTGCTTGCTCTTCAGCATGAAATAAGATGGGGAAGAATGCAGTCCAACAAAAGAAAACCTTTTTTTTTTCTTTCTTAAACAAAAACTAAGCAAAAAACATTGCTTCAGAAATGATGAATCAACATTGCTTTCGTTCAAGATGAGAGAGTGGAAAATCTGCTGGCGCTTGAAAAATGGTACATTTTTAGAACAACTGTCGTGGTCAAAGAGTTAACGAAATTTAGGTGTGCACGCTTTGTGAAAGGGATGTCACACGAGAGTCGTGAAATTATATTTCGTGTCATGCCGCACGGAGTTTCAAACGTCTCCCGTGGGTGTTTCTGTTTGAAAGGTTCACTGCTAGAACTAGTGTGGGCTTCCTTGAGATGAGTATTTGACATGGAATCAACGTCGTAGGTCATAAGCCAAAAAGAAACAGTGCTTTCAACAGGCATCTTACCTTACCCTTGGTAATGGGACAAATAAACAGCTGCTTCTGGTCTTTTTACGTTAAAGGACATCCCTCTTACACATCCATGTGTGCTGTGTGTGTGTGTGTGTGTGTGTGTGTGTGTGTGTGTGTGTGTATGTGTGTGTGTGTGTGTGTGTGTGTCCCCGCCAGAACAGAAGCAGTGTTCATTCCTATTGTTCACGCAGCACTTTGAATCAGTGTGTGCGTCACTGTCACCATATAACACGTCTCAGAACGGGGGAGTGATTATACTGATCATTTCATACACCGATACAAAGGACATTACTATTTGAAACACACTGGACAAAAAACCCTAGTGCAAAGTAATGAGAAAAAATATCCTAACTGACACCTAACCCATAAAGACATACGCCTTGTTTGTCTCAAAGATGAAGGGGATTTCACTGGATGGTTTAGACGGCTATCTGGATCGAACAACTCTCCTTTAGTATGTTTTTTAAACGGTTCGTTTTTTTCTCCATGTGTATGCAGCGGAGAAAAAGAAAGAAATTAATTGTTTAAGAACGAGCCACAGCGACAGTGCTTGAGCGAGAGATTGCCGTTTAGACTTCGTCTTGTCTGTCATTTTGTTTTCCTTCCTTTCCCTCAATCACCCACCCCCATCCCCACTCTCTTATTTTCCCAACATTTTCCATATTACCTATGTTTTGACCCATCTCAGACCCCATATTCCTACCACCCTCTTCTCCGCAATTTTCGCCACCCCACACTTTCCCCCCCTTCCCTCCCCCGTCCACCTCTACCTCTTCCTCTTTCCCTCTCCTACCACTAGACGCCTCACACCTTTTCCATCTGCGTCCCCAATCCCGCTTCTTTTTTTTTTTCACCCCCTATTCCTACTTTACTTTCCATTCATGTGCTAGTCTGACCTATCTCGGACACCCTACTCTTCCCAAACGCATCATGCAGCCATCGCTCGCCCAGCATCATATCAGCGAACTGAGCTGCGATCATCACCGTCTATAAAACTAAATTCACCCCTACAGGATTATTACTGCCAGTCAGAATTCTTTTTATCGCCAGCCATCCCGAAGAAGTGTCAGTGACTCGGAAGCTTTTACTGTGACCTTCAAAGCTACCTTCACGTTCACAGCAAAACTTGTTCTCTTTTCTGCTTGTAGGCTTTTGCGCGCGCGCGCGCGCGCACACACACACACACACACACACACACACACACACACACACATACACACAGAGAGATTTATTCATTTATTTATCTACTCGCTTATTCATATATATATATATATATATATATATATATATATATATATATGAACATATCTGTCGGGTTTCATGTTTGGCTGAGTTCGGTAACCTTCCGTATGACTGGCGCCTGCAAAGAACAGTTCACCTGTTGAGCATCGCTTGTTTTTTCAAACGTTGACCATGAGACTTGAGTGACGTGAACACAACACACAGAGATGTGGATGGGAAGGATCAACATCTCGCCTCGCTTTTCCTGCCCACTGTTCGCCTTCATCGGAGTCCCGTCCCGTCCGCTCGTGCAGGTCGCCAAAATAATCCGGGCAAGAGACACAAATAAACCCAGACGCTTTGTATCAAATGTTCAAACATTAATGTCAGCATGCGACTGTCCATCAGTAAACAGACATGGTATGGTGAGCATGACTTCGTCTTTTTTTTTTCAATGCGAACAAAATAATAGACGGTGGGGAAAAAATAGGAGGATGGATGGAGGCAGCACCTATTTAAAAAAAAAAAAAAAGGCTAAAGAGAAATAAAAAAAAAAAGACGAAAAAGGAAAAAAAGTAGAAAAATTGGAGGCTGGAGGACAA
>JADBJO010000443.1:635000-645000 GCA_016801955.1 Conus betulinus
GTCATTAACATACTGTATGAGAAAAGTCACACCTCGACTTAAAACTAATGAGCCCGGAAGCAAGTCGATTTCCGCGACAGATGCGGCCATGTCATAGTGCGCTTCAAGGGCCAGCGCTCTGTATGCAAGTCATGGACAGCTGGGCAATGACGCAGGCCCGTCAGGTGTGAAGATACACCGTTCGTTCGTGCGTGGATGTGAAGGTGAGAATGGGATTGGCGGTATGCGACTAAAAAAAGCAAAAGGAGGGGGGGGGGGGGGGGGGGGGGGCTGTGCAGTTATGGGTGACTGACGATAGGACAAATAAATGTAGCACTACATTTACCATTCTTTATTAATGAAACGCGAGACACACCTGTTCATTAAAAATAGATAAAGAAATGAATGTACAAATACATAAATCTATTTATCCATCCATCCGTCCATCCATCCTTATATAACCAAAGATCCGAATTGAAAACAGTGAGAAAGAGAAAATGTTTGACTGGCTCCTTTCAATCTATAATCCACTCCTTCGATGCAAATCATGGTGAATGTTGTTTTAAGGGGGCCAGAGGGTGAGAACAGAAATGTTGTTTGTTTGAGTGTTTGTTTGTAACATTGTTTGTTTGTTTGTTTTATCAAATCTTAAATAAATGTCAGCGAACCGCCCAGAGAAACGTGGACAAACGAGTCACAAGACAACCCACAACGCGTTTCGACCTCTTAGGTCTTCTTCAGGTGCAGCAAACATGAAACAAATAACGAAATTGCACTTAGCTTTGATCGCTTCTGTGTTCAGCGCAAGAAAGAAGGCGTTGAATGAAACGAGGCTGTTGGAAGGGAAATTATGTGCGAGTCAAAGTCGTAATGATGATAATAATATTACTGATAGGAATACTAATAATGGTCAAAATATTATATATAAAAAAAAGACAAGATTACTACCAGTCTTGGTGTCAATAAGTAGGTATGGGAGAAAGGAGAGTGGGTTAGAGGATTCTTAAACAGCAGGGTTGCCGTGGCAACAGTCCCGGAGGCTAAGGCGATGGTGATGTCAATGCTACAGGTGGTAGTATCAATACTAGCAATATTATTACTGAATGGCACTACTAACAACGATAGTGAAAGTTACAGTAATAAAAGCACGATACAGAAATAAATTTAGAATATACTTTTTTTTTTTATTATATTTGTTTGTTTTATGTTTGTGTTTTTTTTGTTTGTTTGTTGTTGTTTCGTTTCCATTTTTAATTGAAAAGGCAAAACAAAAACCAGAGCAAAAACCACCGTAAAGGCCAGACGGGAATTCATTGTACGTTCTGTAATCACTCCCTCGCGGAAATCGCTCCCCGTGGGATGAAACAGGGCTCCTCCTTCAAATCTCAAAGTGTCCTAAACGACGAAACATATCCATTAAATTGTGTTATACTCCCCAGATGAGTGAATGACGGCGCGGTCCTGAAGAACCCCATGGGTATAGACTACATGCCTTATGAGGAAAAATAGACACAGGCCCAAACTTACCTGCCCTTTGTGACAAGCAGGTAGAAATGGTCAAGCAGGTAGAAATGGACAAGCACGTAGAAATGGACAAGCAGGTAGAAATGGACAGGTGTCTATGTCACTCCGTGGGGTCTACACTATGCCGAAAGTCAGTCACTGGGAAGTAGTTTTGAAATAGGGTATGCGGGGGAGGGGGGGGAGAGAGGTAGTTCTCTAGCCCAGATCTAGAACCCCCCCCCCCGCCCCCCACCCCCCCACCCCCACCCCCCATCCTCTTAAAAATTCAGGTACCGTGTGCTTTGATTGACATGTTTCATCGTTTGGGACACTTTCAGAAGTTAGAAGGAATGGTTTGGGAATAGAGACGCAGGTCGGTCTGGCTTTTACTGCCCGGTGGGTAATTTGGGCACGTGCCCTTTCTCGTGTGCCGGGACTTGGCGTGATTACAGACCATTACACCGGGTTCGCGCATTCGTGTCACTGGTCCGCACCGGAATAAAAACGGACGCATCCCTGAACCACACTCATTTTCCTGCCAAGTTTCGTTGCAAATGGTACAGTAGGGTTTTTTCGCGTAATCTTTTGGAGCGGATCCTAACTTCGCTCCTTGATTCAGATCCGTTTCACAAACCCATACCCAAATTTAACGGATTCGTCCGTGTGCTACATTCCCTCTTTCCACGAAATTTCGTTTGAATCGGTTTAACGGGTGCTATGTAATCGTGCTGACAGAAAAACAAACATTGAGAACCGGGTCAAAACAAAACTACTTTGGTGGAGTGAATGACGTGTCGCTCTCATACATATTTCATTAGTGTGCCATGAATATTGATGTCATCTGATTGGTCAGGACCACGGGAGATGTTTCCACTCCTATTTTGGAGTGCGCCTGTCTGGATCCCAAGGGAGATAAACAGGGTAGTTTCCTGCGTGTCATTGTTGTGGAGGCAAAGGGTCTGATATGATGTATGTGGTGGATTTGCGTCGAAAAAAGCTTTGCTCTCTCTCTCTCTCTCTCTCTCTCTCTCTCTCTCTCTCTCTCTCCGCTCTCTCTCTCTCTCTCTCTCTCTCTCTCTCTTCCGGTTTGCTTCATTGTCGTCTATTGTTTTTGTTGTTGTTGTTTGGATTCCACTTTGTTAGGGTGGTAGAATGATGGGGGTGAGGGATCATTGTTTTTTTTTAAACAATTTTTCTGTCTTTGCTTCGGGAACGCTGAAACATTGGGTCTTTGTTTTTTAAACAATTTTCCTGTCTTTGTTCCGGAAACGCTGAAACATTGGGTCATTGTTTTTAAACAATTTTCCTGTCTTTGTTCCGAAAACTCTGAAGCATTGGGTCATTGTTTTTAAACAATTTTTTGTCTTTGCTCCGGAAACGCTGAAGCGTTGGGTCATTGTTTTTAAACAGTTTTCCTGTCTTTGCTCCGGAAACGCTGAAACATGGGGCCATTGTTTTTAAACAATTTTCCTCTTTGCTCCGGAAACATTGAAACAGGAGGCCATTGTTTTTAAACAATTTTCCTGTCTTTGCTCCGGAAGCGCTGAAACGTTTTCATCTGATGGCAGTTTATGACATCGCAGCGTTTTCATTTTCTGTTTTTCTTTTCTTTTTAATTTTCTTTTTTTTTTTTTTTTTTTTTCCCCCTTTTTTTTTTTTAAACATTTGGCGATGAGGTAGTGGAAAATAGTGCAATATGTTCGGAACAGGTATTAACTACTTGTTCAACAGTGTCGAATTGCCCCACATGGCTTTTTTTTCTTCTTCTTCTTTTTTTTCACAATTTTTCCCTTTTTTTTTGTTGGCATTCAAACGTTTTTCATTATTTTTTACGATATTCTTTTTAAAGCTGGGTGCGGTAGATTAAGAAGGATGTATGAAATTCTCGGCATAGCCAAATTCTATGGCGTAAGATCATCACTAACTGCATTATTGTTTCCTTTTCAGTAAATTTTTGTTTTTTTTCGATTATCTGACTTGCTTGTGTGACGTCTCTCTCTCTCTCTCTCTCTCTCTCTCTCTCTCTCTCTCTCTCTCTCTCTCTCTCTCTCTGCGTTTGTCTATCTATAGCTCCATAGAAGCACGCTTGCACCTTTTGTGTACATCACACACACACACACACACACACACACACACCGCCACCGCCACCATCACCCATCCCACTCTGTCGTCAATAGATATCATCTGAATATATGGATGTCGGTTTCGCGAGCGGCTGCTGTGTCAGAAAATGCTTCGCTGGACACAGGGAAAAAAAATGGGCGTGCCACCTGTTACATTAACAGATGGGGGGGACGAGAGATGGGGATGAAAGAAGAATTTCATGAGGGGATGGGGGGGGGGGGGGGGGGGGAGTGCGCGGGGGGGGGGGGGCGGAGGTGGGGGGGGGGTGGAGATCAGTTAGCAGGTAGGGGGCGGTGGGTTGGGGGTGGGGTGGGATGATTGTGGGACAGAGACTGGGGCGAGTGGGTGGGGAAATGCGCAGAAATGATATCACGTCCCAGTCGCATCTACTAGCTGTAACACAGCCACACACATACATCTACTGGCTTTCACACACACACACACACACACACACACACTCTCTCTCTCTCTCTCTCTCTCTCTCTCTCTCTCTCTCTCTCTCTCTCTCTCTCTCACTCACACTCTCACACAACATACATACATACATACATACATACATACATACATACAGAGACAGACAGACAGACAGACAAAACTAGACAGAGACAGGCAGACAGAAAACTTGAGAGAGAGAGAGAGAGTGAGTGAGTGAGAGAGAGAGAGAGAGCATCAGTGAAGGAGGTGAACATTGGCCTTCCCTTGTACAAATATCACAGAGGCGGTCTTTGGTTCTCACACAATTCCTCTATGATCACCCCGTTTCTGTAAACACCACGATGTTGGTAAAATTAAAATCACCAGAGTTGTTGGACTTTGCTTCAACAAATATCCGAGTGTCGATCTTTATGTTTCAACAAATACCAAAGTGTTGGCCTTTGTTTCTTCAAATACCTCACTTCTAGCCTGTGTTTCGATAAAAAAAAATCTCAATGTTAGTTTGTTCTTTCCATAAATACCTAAATGCTAGTCTTAATTCTATTGTTATTTTTGTTCTGTAAATACTTCATCGTCCATCTTTATTTTCTACATCTATCTCAGTGTTGGTTTCTGTCACCATAAATGCCTCAGTGTTGGAATTCATTTTCTATAAATGCGTCTCAGCGTCGTTGTTTTTTTTTTTTTCCCTATAAACACTTCAGCGTTTGTGTTTGTTTCTATAAATACCTCAATGTTGGCCTTTCTGTTAATAATGCCTGAAGTTTTAGTCTTTGTGGCTAAAAATGCCCCACTGTTGTGGGGCATTTTGTTTGTATAAACAATTAATATCACAGTGTTAGCCTTTATTTCAATTTATATCCTCGTGATGGGTTTTATTTGTAATAAAACCCTGGTGATTTTACCCTTCTGTCAATAAATGGCCCCGTGGTGGCCTTTCTTTTAGGACATACCACCGAGAAGGCATTTTTTTTTTCAAGAAATACCCCCACAATGGCCTCTTTTCAATATTTGCTGCCCATGATGATGATCTTTCTTTCTATAAATACCCCCTACGATGGTCTTTCTCATCATAAATACTCCCGTGGCAGTCTTTCTTTCGATAAATAACTCCGTGTTGGCCTTTCTTTCAATAAATACCTCCGTGTCGGCCTTTTTCGCAATAAATACCCCCATGAAAGCCTTTCTTATAAGAGATATCCCCGTCATAGCCCTTTCTTTCGATATGTACTCCCGTCATTGCCTTTCTTGCAATGAATACCCCCCTTGATGGCATTTCTTTCAATATATACCCCCGTTACGGCCTTTTTCTTTAATAAATACCCCCGTGATTGCGTTTCTTTCAATAAATACCCCCTGGATGGCAATCTTTCAATAGATGCTCCCGTGACTGCCTTTCTTTCAATAAATACTCCCTTGACGGCAATGTGTTAATGGATATCGCCGTGAGGGCCTGTTTTTCAATGAATACCTCGATGTTGGCCTTCCCTTCAATAAGTACCTCCGTATTTGCCTTTGTTTCCCTAGATATTTCAGTATTGGTCGGTGCATGTAACAGTGTTCAATCAGTATGGTAGTGCTGGCCAGTTCTGCAATAGATACTTCACTGTTGGTCCGTCATTCAATAGATGCACCTGGTTTGGTCAGTTCATCAGTAAATGTTCCTAGTGTTGGTCTACTCTTCGATAAAAAGCTCACTGTGGTCCTACCCTATTATAAACACCGGGCTATTGGCCTGTTTTTTTCATTGATACCACAGTGTCTGGCCTATCCTTCAATACAACCTCAGTGTTGGGCTAATTTTTAGTTCACACTACAGTGTTGCTGTCGTTCTATTCATACCTCCTCCGTGTCGGCCTGTCCTGCAATAAGTGTCCCAGTGTTGGCTTGTCCTTGATAAATATCTCCGTGCTGGCCTGTCCTTGAATAAATATCTCCGTGTTAGCCTGTCCTTCAATGAATATCTCCGTGTTGGCCTGTCCTTCAATAAATATCTCCGTGTTGGCCTGTCCTTCAATAAATATCTCAGCCTTGGCCTGTCCGTTCGTAAATACTTCAGAGATATAGTCTGTTCTTCAATAAATACCTCAGAGTTGCTATCCTTTCATAAATGTCTTTAGTGTTGACCTGTCCTTTTGTGAAATACCTAAGGGTCGGTTTATCCTTTAATGAATACCCTCGTGCCTCCGTAAATTCCCCAGTGTTGCTTTCACTTTGATAGATACCTCAGAGTCGCTCATCTATCAATACAAACATTAATCTTGTTGAAAACTTAAGTGGATGCCTCATGGTCGACCTGTTCTTCAGTAGGTACCTCAATGTTTAGCCTTTCCTCCAATAAGACTTTGTTATTGAAATATCCTTCAATAAATCCTTCACGAGCAACCTGTCTCCCTGTAAAATATTTCATAGTTTAATATTCCCTTCAATAGATAAAAAAAAAAAGGGTGACTCTCTTGCCGTGTCATGTGAGAAACTGCTTCGCTGCGCAAAAATTGGCCCTGCCACCTGTTACCTACTGATATGGGGGACGAAAGGCGTGGGTGAGGGTGGGGGTGAGGGAGGAAAGGGTGCGGGAAGAGTGGGGGGGAGGGGGGGAGAAGGAGGGATGGGATGGGTAGGGAACAGCGGTGACAGATGTTGATGTGATAGTTTGCCCCAAACCAACCTCCGGCCTTTAAGAGCGAAAAAAAAGTGCAAGTGTTTCGTTTAGCACAGTTGGAGAGGGGTCGTTAAGCCTGGAATGAATGCCTCGGTGCCGGTGTCAGCTGGTATGAGGAATGCCCCCAATGTTTTGCCTGTTCTGTCATAAATTCATTTGCATTAGCCTTTATTTCTGTGAGTACCTCTGTGTTGGACTTTCTACTAACACGGTCTTTCTTTCTATAAATATCGCTATGCTGGTCAAGCTTTCTAGCAATATGTCGAAGTAGGTCGTAGGTCATCTTTTATACGTCGATCACACGATGTCGATCTTACTCTCTATAAATACGGAAGAGGTGTGTGTGTGTGTGTGTGTGTGTGTGTGTGTGTGTGTGTGTGAAAGAGAACTCTCTCTCTCTCTCTCTCTCTCTCTCTCTCTCTCTCTCTCTCTCTCTCTCTCTCTCTCTCTCTCTCTCTCTCTCTCTCTCTTCCCATCCCACCGCTCTCTGTCTTTATCGTCTAAGTTTAGAGTCTTACACATATTGCACCCCCTCGGAAGGGGCCATAATCTATAGTGCATCTCTCTCTCTCTCTCTCTCTCTCTCTCTCTCTCTCTCTCTCTCTCTCTCTCTCTCTCCACACAAATTGTTAAGGGAATGCTAGTAAAACAATATCCAAGACAAGACGAAGAATACAAACATACTAATCGCTGAGTCGGAGAGGTTAGCGTCTTGATTATCGAGGTCGTGGGTTTGACGCCCATTTTGGGTCCATGACCGGATCCAGTTTGCTGTGGGTTGACCTGAGGAAACTGCAACCACACAGTCGGATCTCAGCCACTTTTTGGATGCGTCTCCGAGAGTGTCCTGGTCATCACTGCAGATGTCTGTATCTCTCGGGCCTGGTTGACACAGGAGATAATTGTGAAAGGAAGCGTAGAGTACAGCCCTGTCGTGCTGTCTCAGACTGGAATGGAGTATCACAGAACTATAATCATCCTCGTCCTCATCGATGAACATTCTGTAATCATTCAGGCTCAACTCTCATGGTGACCTCAGTTTCTATTTCTACTCCACGTCTATGCCCTTGGTGAGTTGGTGTTAGGTTGCTGGTATCGGCAAGTGCATGGGGACTGTCACTGGACAGATGTCATGGCGCCCACTGAAGGGACGCTCACTCAGGCTGGCTCTGCGACGAAGCAATCACTGTCGTCGATTAAGTATTTAGGAGGCGGTGTCCTGCGTATGTTGAACCAGAAAGAGCACCGTTGAACACCACCGATGTGACTGGGCAGCAGTGAAGTGTCCTCTCTGGTAGGTTGTCTCATGACAACTTGACATGGACTCTCTCTCTGTGGACTGTAGGTCACGGTGCAGTGGCGGGACAAGGTGATCTAACCAAACCAACAGTGTATGAAATCCATGCTCGGTATAAGCAGGTTAAGCAGGATGAAGCATCTCTGGAACCTTCATGAAAGGAAGTTATTGCTACGCGCACATGTTCTCTCCTCTATCAACTATTACTCAACACTATATGACTGTGCTATTGCTAATGCTATGAAACCTGTTATCAGTTTCTACAAAACATCGCTCAGAACATTTCTTGTAAGACTGCCAGGTTTTGGTGAGGAGAATTATACTAAAGCATTGTATCCACGTAAAGGTACGTTTGCTGTCAATAAATGTGCGATTATGCAGACAAAAAAAATTATCAGCGTCACAAGCCCTGTGGTCTAAATTTAACATTAAGTCTTGAGATTTGTTCTAATACTAATTTCCCATAGAGCAAATCTATTTAAATCAAGTTTTTTTTTATTCTGTGCTGGTGCGCTTTGGAATGCACTTCAATCGTATTTCTGGTGCCCTCAAAATACAGAACATTTCAGAGAAAAAAAAAACAACAACACGATAATACGTTTCAAAGCCAATTATTATGATCAAAGTTGTAATACATAAAGTACGACAACTCTTACGAGTGGTGTGCTGCATTTCTAACATGTGAAGCCACTTCGTATTTACTGATGTCTGTCAAAATGACATCGTTGTAAATGAGTGTTATGTTTACTGTCTATTTTCTTGATTCATTGTCACTGTTTAAGTGATACCACTGGTGCTGCTGATTTTACTGGTGCATTGTTATCTGATTATGATTAATAAGTATCGAGTTCATGGCAGATTTTTTTTTTTTTTTTGCGTTATCACCGTTTAATCAATACTTGTGGTTTTTAGAATACCAACAATACTGTTAGTTGTAGCATAGTAAAATTTACAAAAAGGAAACATGGCATCAAACAATGGCATCACTGTCTGTCTGTTCTCTCTCTCTCTCTCTCTCTCTCTCTCTCTCTCTCTCTCTCTCTATCTCTCTCTCTCTCTCTCGCCAACGTATGTATACATTCTTTTGATAACTGATTTCAGTGCAACTACGAAGATTGCCTTTTGTATCTTTAATCAGTTTGATGTCTTTTTCCTTCCGCTTTATATTGTATTCATCTTTCCATTAATGTTCATGTTAATGAAATTTGGATACGATCTCTCTTTATACATTTGAATATATGTATGTATCAGAATTCTGAGATATTTTAGCATACTACTCAATCTCACTTCCTATCCAGAGCAAAGGCCGTATGAAAAAAGAACTTGCTCTTGCTGCTCTGTTACCTTTGAAAAAAAGATCATTATAATTATCGTCGTCGTCGTCGTCGTCGTGTCGTCGTCGTCGTCGTCGTCATCATCATCATCATCATCATTAATCATCATCATTATCATCATCATCATCATCATCTCCTCTCTCTCTCTCTCTCTCTCTCTCTCTCTCTCTCTCTCTCTCTCTCTCTCTCTCTCTCTCTCTCTCTCTGTGACACACACATTGGCAGAATGCAGAAAAAAATTGAGGTCTCTCTCTTCCCCATCCCCCCCCCCCCCCTCTCTATCTCTCTCTCTCTCTCTCTCTCTCTCTCTCTCTCTCTCTCTCTCTCTCTCAGAGACACCGAACATTGCCAGGATATAGAAAAAAAAATTGACGTGTCTCTTCCCCCCCCCCCCCCCCCCCCCCCCCCCCCTCTCTCTCTCTCTCTCTCTCTCTCTCTCAAGGCTCAAGGTCTGCATCCACTCTCGTCCAATCTGAACATCCGGCGTCAGAAAATTAAGATCTTTTTCTGGCCGCTCTGACGTCATGGCTGTTTCTCCACAGACAGTCCGACGGCCATCTGTGTACGGTTTTTACGTGAGGAATATTGATCATCTTTCCTGGCAGATCTATTTTTGTATGTGTTGTTCAAAGTTCTGTACATTTCCGCTTCAAACCAGGCCTTCCT
>JADBJO010000443.1:655000-660000 GCA_016801955.1 Conus betulinus
CCTTCCATGACTCGCTAACAAACTGTTCAAAATTATTTTTTTTTAAAGTTTAAGTACTACACCTGCCATTCGATGCCCATCTTGCGCCGACTCTGGCGAGATGAGTGATTGCTCGTTCTTCATTTTCATTGTCTTGAGCGTTGTCTATCTTGCCTGAAGAAGACCTAAGAGATCAAAACGTGTCGTGTTTTGTCTTGTGATTCGTTTGTTCATGTTTGGATGTATTGTTAAACTTTTTCAGATTTCTTCCAGATCTGTCCAAACTAGAAAGAATTTTTACCATGTTTCCGAGGCGACCGTAAAGAAGAAACAGTTTGCCCACAGGCCACTCCTTTTACGCCCGGTCATATCGTTTTAAAAGATGAGGAAGCTTCGTAGCGCATTCCATGTCATGTACCTACCACTCACAGTGAAGCATATTCTTTAAAAGTTTCAGGATTTGCATGCTATGAGACATAAACATTTTTACAGCAGACTCCATGAAAACCCTGTTCAAAGATGTCCCACCTCATGTGATCTTTTAATTTCTGAAAGGGTCAACATTTCTTCATCTGATCTAAGATTTTACAGAAGAAAGTTTGTTGTTGTTGTTGTTGTTGTTGTTGTTTTTAATCTGGTGTGTTTTTATAAGGTGTACTTTAAAGGGTTGTGTGAACGAGGTTGTTGTTGTTTGTTGTTGTTGTTGTTTTGCTTTGTTAGTTAATGACTTGTGAGTTGACTTCAACGCGGCGACAGCCCGGCACTGGGCTACAGGCAATATTACCATACCTTACTCGCGTATAAGAGGACATACGTTAAGGCAGGAAGACGTGGGTGGTAGTGGTGAGCAAAAAGGCAACATTTGTTCCTATGATGAAATAACAAAATAAAAACGCACCAAGCTCCAAAGCAGAGCTGCGCGCAGCACCTGTTCACCTAGTACCCACGCAAACTGATGCTGCCTGGTGTACCCACTGACAAAGCAAGCAAAAATATGTTACAGGCAGTGCTCATTCACCTATCAGCCATGTAAACAAAGTGATGCTGCTTGGTGTAACCATTGACAAATAACGTCGCGGACTCCCGGCTGGGAGGTCGTGGGTTTGACTCCCATCAGATTCATGTGGGTTTTTTCTGCCCCGACCGGCTCCTACCCAGAGTTTCAGTTTCCTGCGGACTCAGTTGGGAAGACTGGGACCACACAGTCGAGTTTCATCCACTCATGGATGCTTTTCTGAGAGTTTTGCTCAAATTTCCTGACCAACACTGCAGGTGTCTGTATCTCTCGGGCCTGGTTGACGCTGGGATATATTATGAAGGAAGCGTAGAGTACAGCCCTGTCATGTAGTCTCAGACCGAAATGGAATCCGTAGCATCATCTTAATCATCCTCATTCTCATCGATCAGCATTAAAAAAATGTCTCAGGTTCTGTGGCCCTTCATGCCCTGCTCTCATGGTGACCTCAATTTCGATGTCCTCTCCACGTCTGTGGCATTGGTTTGGTTCCGTCGGGGTCACCGGTATCGGCGAGTCCATGGGGGGCTGTCGTTGGACGGACGTGGTGGCGCCCTCCGGAGGGAGAGCTCACTCACGCTGGCTCCGCGACTAAGCAATTACTGTGTCGTCAGTAGGGGGCTTAGTAGGTGGTGTCCTGCGTATGTATGAACAGGCGCCACTGAACACCACCGAAGTGACTCGGCAGCAGTGCAGTGTCTCCTCCGGTGGGTTGCCTCTTGACGACTTGACATTGACTGCTCCCTGCCGGTGCCGGGGCTGCTGCGGCGGATCAGCCGGGCTGTGGCTGTGGACGGGGTGTCGGAATGAGCGGCGTGGGTGCACTGCGGTAAACAATCTGATGCTGCTTGCAATAACCCTTGATCTGAAACAACGCAAACAATGCTGATTGTAGTACCGGTACTTACAGGCAAAGAAACTCTCAGGTTGCGTACGGCAGCCATCACTTAGAACGCACACAAACAAAGTGGAGCTGCTTGCAGAACCCATTCACATAATACCATACAAATAAAACGATGGTACCTGCATAGCCCATTCACCTAGCTCCTACACGAGTGCAAACAAGCTGATGCTACTTGCAGAACCGTGTGTGTGTGTGTGTGTGTGTGTGTGCGTGTGTGTGTGTGTGTGTGTGTGTGTGTGTGTGTGTGTGTGTGTGTGTGTGTGTGGGTGGGTGGGTGTGTGTGTGTGTGTGTGCGTGCGTGAATATGTCTCGAGGGTTGACTTCAACGCGGTGACAGCTTTGATAGGACCATTTGCGGTCGGTTGCTCTCTCTCTCTATGCATATTATATATATATATAAATATATATTGAATAGGGGGGTGGTAAGCCTTCATATCTGCAGTGGTAGATGATTCTGCCTAACTGACAGTATGTGCTTGAGTGGGTGAATGGGGAATAAATAAATGCTTCTCAAAATGAACCTTCAGCAAGCTTATAGTCTCCCAAAGAGGGAGACCATCTCCAATGAGGAAAAGCTCACTAACATATAACTCCTGGTCAGATACCGGTATTTCGAAACCTGATTGTTTCTCCTCAGTGACCGCGGAAAGTGGTAATTTGACTCCTCTGCCTTTTCGGTTTTAAGAAGAATGCTATACCAGAAAAAGGCTGGTGTGCAATACCATAGTAAGTTTGTTGAGTTTTTCAAAAAACTAACTAAAGGTGCCACCTAAGAAGCAAAAGAAAATCATGAAGAGCAAAACAAGCTACATTTTCTTGTGAAAAGTAGAAAATATAAAAAGATAACCTCTTAAGACACAAGTGCTGAGGGCCAGTTCTTGGAATGAATCCGCAGGGACTAAATTACAATGAAACAATAATTCCAAGGATAAGTACCGAGCACCGTTCCAGCAACTTACAGAGCAGCTAGGTGTTGCAATGACTGCAAGAAATATTGAATTATAACAAAGCTTGCTCTTATGTCTCAGATTGTAGAAATAGGGGGGTGGTAAGCCTTCATATCTGCAGTGGTAGATGATTCTGCCTAACTGACAGTATGTGCTTGAGTGGGTGAATGGGGAATAAATAAATGCTTCTCAAAATGAACCTTCAGCAAGCTTATAGTCTCCAAAGAGGGAGACCATCTCCAATGGGGAGAAAGCTCACTAACATATAACTCCTGGTCAGATACCGGTATTTCGAAACCTGATTGTTTCTCCTCAGTGACCGCGGAAAGTGGTAATTTAATCAAGAAAGAGCAAAACAAGCTACATTTTCTTGTGAAAAGTAGAAAATATAAAAAGATAACCTCTTAAGACACAAGTGCTGAGGGCCAGTTCTTGGAATGAATCCGCAAGGGGACTGAATTACAATGAAACAAAAAATTCCAAGGATAAGTACCGAGCACCGTTCCAGCAACTTACAGAGCAGCTAGGTGTTGTTCTGACCAGGAGTTATTTGTTAGTGAGCTTTCTCCCCATTGGAGATGGTCTCCCTCTTTGGAGACTATAAGCTTGCTGAAGGTTCATTTTGAGAAGCATTTATTTATTCCCCATTCACCCACTCAAGCACATACTGTCAGTTAGGCAGAATCATCTACCACTGCAGATATGAAGGCTTACCACCCCCCTATTTCTACAATCTGAGACATAAGAGCAAGCTTTGTTTATAATTCAATATTTCTTGCAGTCATTGCAACACCTAGCTGCTCTGTAAGTTGCTGGAACGGTGCTCGGTACTTATCCTTGGAATTTATTGTTTCATTGTATATATATATATATATTCTAACGATATATGTGTCCCAATCCGCATCAAGACGAAGATCCAGACGCCAATGGTTCATTATCACGTGACTTACCGGGGTCCTGTATGACGCCTGTAGCCGTTCTCTGAACTGTCACGGTGACGTCAGCCTTCTGGGCTGAAACATCAAGAGGGACAAAGACGGAGGTTTAGAGAGACAAAGAAGGCTTAGAGTGACAAAGAAGGCTTAGAGAGACAAAGCAGGTTGAGAGAGACAAAGAAGGAGGCTTAGAGAGACAAAGACGGAGATTTAGAGAGACAAAGAAGGAGGTTGAGAGGGACAAAGAAGGAGGATGGAAGAAACAAAGAAGGAGGTTGAGAGGGACAAAGAAGGAGGAGAGACAAAGAAGGAGGCTGAGAGGGACAAAGAAGGAGGATGAGAGAGACAAAGAAGGGAGTTGAAAGAGACAAATTAGGAGGTTGAGAGAGACAATTAAGAGGCTGAAAGAGACAAATTTGGGGGCTGAGAGAGACAAAGAAGGAGGTTGAGAGAGACAAAGAAGGCTTAGAGAGACAAGCAGGAGGTTGAAAGAGACAAACTAGGAGGTTGAGAGAGACAAATTTGGAGGTTGAGAGAGACAAAGACGGAGGTTGAGAGAGGCAAAGAAGGAGGTGAGAGAGGCAAAGGAGGTTGAGAGGAGGCAAAAAAGGCTTAGAGAGACAAAAGGAGTTGAGAGAGACAAAGAAGGAGGTTGAGAAAGACAAATTAGTAGGTTGAGAGAGACAAAAGAATGAGGCTGAAAAGAGGCACACAACACACCACACACACCCACACACACACACGCACGCACGCACGCACCCACCCTCCCGCACACACTCAACGCACGGCACGCACGCACTCACAACACACACACACACACACACACCCACACACACACCCACACGCACACCACACACACACACATCACATCACGTTCANGGGCAAGCCTCGGTCTGAGACGTCTAGTTATAGACCCATTTCAGTCACGTCTCATACTGGAAAAGCCATGGAAAAAATAGTAAATTTCAGAATGGCCTATTACTGTGATAAAAATGATGTATTTTGGATTTAGAAAAGGACGAAGTACAATTGATCACCTGACACGACTAACTACTCATATTAAGAAACAGTTTTCTAAACGTAAAAGTGTCCTTGCTTCCTTCTTTGATCTTACTAAAGCTTACGATAGAGTGTGGCACAGCCGACTATTGTATAAATTAAAACAAATTGGTCTTTCTGGTCACGTCTACAATTATGTGAAATCCTTTTTAGTGGGAGAC
>JADBJO010000443.1:667500-675000 GCA_016801955.1 Conus betulinus
ACAAAGATTTAAGACCAAAGCGGATGAGGAACTGTGTAATAGAGAAAATTTCAAAAGAAGTACAATTTATATAAAAAAAATGTTTTGATCACACAAGATTTTATAGATTACCAAAATTACATTAAATTGAGAAATGAATGTTCTAGAGAAGTGAGAGAAAGCAACATGGGACTATGAGCATAAAATTGCAAAAAGTAGCAAGAAAAATCCTAAAGGCTTCTGGAAATGTGTCCGCTCAAAATTGAACGTCAACTCTACAATTAGTCCACTGAGAAAAAGAAGATGGTAATATTGCAGTTAGTGATAATGATAAGGCCGAGGTGCTAAATAAATTCTTTTCTTATGTATTCATACATGAAAATATTGAAAATGTTCCTGAAATCGACAGCGCCTCTTTATCTGATGGAAAAATTCTGTGTGAAATTGTCATTACACCAGTAGCGGTAAAAGAAAAAAAAAAAAGTAAACTGCATGTCACTAAAGCTTTTGGTCCAGACGGTTCACCAGCTAGAGTATTAAAGGAGTTATGTGAGAACTAGCAGTGCCTTTGTGTGTGTTATTCAACAAATCAGTAAGTGAAGGAGTGGTACCCAGTGATTGGAGGTTTGCAACTGTAACTGCTATATTTAAAAAAGGCATCAAGTCTGACCCAGGAAATCATCGCCCTGTAAGTTTGACTTGTATCCTTTGCAAAGTGATTGAGTCATTTGTGAGAGATGCAATAGTAAACCATATGAATGATTTTTTTTCTTATATTCAGATTGCCAACATGGGTTTCGACAGGGTAAGTCTTGTATGGCACAACTTTTAGAAGTAATGGAAGATTTTACAAATATGATCGATGATGGGCTTGATTTTGACGTAATTTACTTGGATTTTAGATAAGCCTTTGACTCTGTGCTCCACTACCGATTGTTAAAAAAAAATAGAAGGTTATGGTATAAATGGAAATGTATACAATTGGATTAAGAGCTTTCTTTTTAATCGAGTACAAAGGGTGAGAGTAGGAAATAATTATTCTTCAAGTATAGATGTTTTTTAGCGGTATTCCACAGGAAAATATTCTTGGACCTATTCTGTTCACAGATTTTATAAACGACCTGCCAGAATGTGTAATAGGTACATGTTAAATATTTGCAGATGACACGAACATATATTATTCTGTAAGCAACCACCTTAAGTTACAAGATGATATTGATTATCTATTTAAGTGGAGTGAAACATGGAATTTATATTTTAATCCAGGTAAATGCAAGGTTATACATTATGGAAAAAAAAATCCGGAATATACATATACTATGAAATACAATGATGATGTCTCAAATATTGATTCTGTTTCAGAAGAAAAAAAGATCTTGGTGTAACATATGACAGCAGTCTGAAATTTGATAATCTCATAAACAGTGCAATGATGAAAGCTAACAAAAATGCTTGGTATAATTAGACGGTCTTTTTTTTTTCATTTTTGGATGCTGAAGTTTTTACAATACTATATAAGGCATTAGTTAGACCCCACCTGGAGTATGGAAATGTGATATGGTGCCCTTACTTAAAAAGGCAATCAGCGAATATTGAGAAGTGCAAAAAAAGAGCTGCCTTGTTAATTAAGGAGTTTAAACATATAAGCTATGCAGATAGATTCAGAAGGTTAAATTTACCGTCGTTAAAGTTTCGACGAATAAGGGGAGACTTGATTGAGACTTACAAGCTATTTAATGGACTTAACAGTGCAAATTTTAACAGATTTTTTCCAACTAACCTCTAATCAAATTACAAGAAATTCTGATAACAAAATCCAAATTAAATATTGTCACGCTAATATTAGAAAATTTTTTTCAGTAACAGAGTGGCACATATCGGAACAAACTACCTGCAACTGAACTGAACTGAACTGAACATGATAGAAGCTGTCACGATCATTTTCTTTGTCTTTCTTACACCCGGACTGTGATGTTCAAATGAGCGTGACTGTTCCAGTTAAAGGGACGTCGCCACATACAGACATCTTTATGTACAGTCATATATCAAGTTATTTAGGTGACAAATCCCTACACATTTGAAGAGCAGAAGTGTATTACTTTTACAACAACAGATATTTTCTTCACAGATTACATGAGAGATTCAGATCCAGGTGTTATATTCGTATTCATGGCTTTAATCGGACTGAAGGGGAGTAATTGAACAATCGTTTCACACAAGGATTCTTGGACTACTTATAAAGTCAGAATAGCATTTTACGAGATAGCAATCTCATGCAACTGAAACGCTTGTGTAACAAAATCGACAGATTTGTAAATGTTCTATTGAATGGGAGAGAGAGAGAGAGAGAGAGAGAGAGAGAGAGAGAGAGAGAGAGAGAGAGAGAGAGGGTGGGAGGGATAGAGACAGAGACGTAGTCACAGATAAAGAGACAAATGAACGAAAATTAGTCAGGTTAGGTCACAGCCCTTATGAAGGGAGATTACATGTAAAATACCGCATAGCATGCATAGCAACAACAACAACAACAACAACAACAACAACAACAACAACCATAACAACATAATACACAAATGCACGCAGTGCAGTCTGCTAAAAATGTGCATAAAGTGCAACATACTGACTCAGATATCAACTTGATACAAGGATAGTAGTGTTGATATAACATCCGATTTCCAGTACATGTATCAACTAAATACATCAGCTCGTACACATTTCTTACAATATCTTGATTTTCATTTGTCATTAGTAGAGTCACACGAAAGTGACATGAATTTGCATAGAACATAAATAAAATATACCCATACCGTAGATCACTAAGAGCAGGACAGAATACAAAAGTATATGGTCATTCTTCACAAGTGAGCATATCAGACTGTTGTCTCTGAGAGAGAGAGAGAGAGAGAGAGAGAGAGAGAGAGAGAGAGAGAGAGAGAGAGAGAGAGAGAGAGAGAGTGTGAGAGAGAGAGAGGGGGGGGTGTAACAGAGACAGAGACAGAGAGAGAGAGAGAGAGAGAGAGAGAGAGAGAGAGAGAACTCGAACTCGAACTCGAACTCGTTCACTGTGTCATCTGTCATCGATTTCGTGGGCGAAACAGGTCCGGGATTTGGGTGGCAATCTCCACAGCACAACAGATGCAGGGCCACATACACAAACAAATAATGTCCAATCTGTTGCTGGTTTGAATGACTTGGGCTTTCGGTTTCTGACTTTGTAAGGCTCTTTCCGTCATGAACCTAGTGTGCACAGGGAGAAAGAAGCCACAGGCTGAACGAAAAACGATACAATTCATAGGCACGCTTGGAGAGAGCTCTGCTTTGCGATGCGTTCACTTCAGCGGTCAATCACAGACTCCTGAGAGAGAGAGAGAGAGAGAGAGAGAGAGAGAGAGAGAGAGAGAGAGAGAGAGAGAGAGAGTGTGTGTGTGTGTGTGTGTGTGTGTGTGTGTGTGTGTGTGTGTGTGTGTGTGTGTAACCCTGTCAAAGCCTCAAAGCCTGAAACTCTGTTTCTGATTGCTTTCTTTGTTTTTTTTTGTGTTTTGCTTTGTTTTGGTTGATGTCGTGGATTTGTCTACTTGTCTTTCAACCTTTTTCATCGAAACCCTACATCTGAAAAGTTTTAATACTGCTGTTGGACGTTCGAAATAAAACAGCATTCTGTTTCAAATTGTGTTAATGGTATTCACCAAATGTATGTGACTATTTTTTTTTTAATCTACTCATCGGCTCCAGGGCAAGACACGAAAAACCTAAAATTCTCCAATGACAGAACAAACCATTGACGATGTTTTGGCAGGACACAACGGTATCGATGATGTTGAATGACAGCTTGCTTAACATCACATCAAAACAAAACCTTCACACCCCAACAAACTTTGCCTCCGCCTACCTCCAAAATGAGGTGACGCACGCACTTTGGCAGATTGTCCCCCCTGTGTTGTTGATCTTGGGTTGCTATGGGAACGTGATGACCATGTTGGTGATGCGAGGAATGCGGACCTCGGAGTCCACTGGTTGTCTGTCTGTGTACTTTACTGCTCTGGCCGTGTCCGATTCTATCCTGCTCTGCTCCTCTGTGGTATTTAAACTGGCCACACATGGCCTTCAACGCCCCAGTGGCCTATTTCCACGACCTCTCCTGCAAGATCCTCTACTTCCTGTGTTTAACATCTGGCATGACGTCGGCGTGGTTCCTGATGGCGATGACAGGGCAACGGCTGACGTCGGTGCTTCTGCCTCACCGTGTTGCAGTTTTCTGCACTGTGAGAAGAGGGAAGATCCTCACTGTCGCTATAGCAGCCGTGTCTTGTATCATCAATTTGTACGTATTATTCAGTTACCACGTGGTGCATGTAGAGAATGATTACGAAGTATGTGTGAGTACTGATCAAGAGATTGCAGACATATATAGATATCTGGATCTTCTTTTGTCTTCAACATTCCGTTCATCTTTCTAATCATGGCCAACTCTGTGCTGGTCTACAGAGTCATACAGTCTGTTCAGCTATCTCACCGTATGACGCGGGGAGACAAACTTCAGACAGCCTCACGATCAGAGCAAGCTTCCTCCATGATGGTGACTCTGATCATGATCTCTGCAGCCTTCCTCCTGCTCACTCTACCCTTCCGCGGGTTGTCTGTTTACTTAGAAATGGTGGGGTTCTACACGGGTGAAATTCAGGATGAAAGTCTCAATCAGAAATTAGCGCTGGCAGAAACTGTGTGTATTTTGCTGGGGATATCGAACACTGCGGTCAATTTTTATATTTATGTTTTGAGTGGCAGAAAATTCAGGCAGGAAGCCAAACGATACATGTGCATGACTTTTAAAATCAAGCAGGTGGGAGCACTATCATCTTAGGCCGAATTATGTGATTTGGTACCAATTTCCAAAATTGATCACATTTTACCATTTGCTATGCCCTTATTTTTTTCAAGTTTTAACACTTTGAATAGATCTCAAATCAGTCAAAACTTTCAGCTCAAGAAGATACTCCTCTGCTGTTTTCTTTTTCTTCTTCTTCCTCTTCTTCTTCTTCTTCTTCTTCTTCTGTCACAAAGTCACATATACGTCAAGTTTCGCTCCCATGATGACCTCAGCGTCCAGCTCCTCTTTAGGGCCAGTATCGTATTCATCAGCACAATCAAATTTGCCTGGACAAGAAATATTCATGTGTCTGTTTCTATATGCCTGCATCACTACATGACAAGAGCAGCTGATTATAATAAAAACAAAAAGGTCAACAATATATATATATATATATATATATATATATATATATATATATATTTAGGACTTTTTTTTAATCAGCAACGACGATTGATTAATAAACGGATAACCAAATGATCCATGAAATTATGCGCAAAACTGTAATAAACATGAAGGTGCTTCCCTAAACATTTAAATCATCCATAAAGAGTTCTGCTAAGCTGAGAACCACGTGTAAAGAGGTCTGCAAAGCTGAAGATCATATATAACTATGTGCATTAATAAACATAGACGCAATGCAGACCACTCGTGGATATATCTTACTAAATACAGACAAATAAGACTATCCAACGTATTTAATCATTGAATGAGTAGTTTCAAGCAAGTGATGTGGCAGTAAAGACACAAATAAAACAGTCTTACATACTTTAACAATAACGAAAGTAGTAAAAAGAATAGTAAGGGATGCGTTTGTCACGTTAACTTTGTTCCCAAGGACTGCAATTTTCGTAAAACGTACTCAAAATGAATGCATTAAATGCAGTAAAACAGTAAGATTTGTTGCACCATTAGTAAATGAGTACCTTAGCTGCGTAGTCTATATGTCATGCCACAGACGGTAAATCTGGATGTTCATGGACTTCTACTGCTACTACGCTGTGAAGATGCTAAAACTCTCTCTCTCTCTCTCTCTCTCTCTCTCTCTCTCTCTCTCTCTCTCTCTCTCTCTCTCTCTCTCACACACACACACACACACACACACACACAGAGAGAGAGAGAGAGAGAGAGAGAGAGAGAGAGAGAGAGAGAGAGAGAGAGAGAGAGAGAGAGAGACAGACAGACAGACAGACAGACAGACAGACAGACACACACACACACACACACACACACACACACACACACACACACACACACACACATATCTATATCTACATCTATCCTATATATATATATGTTGCTCCCCAAGGGGTTGAGCACTTTACGAATTTTATTAGGCATTTTAGTGGTATATATATATATATATATATATATATATATATATATATATATATATATATATATATATATGCAAAACATACACTATCAGCCGTGGCTCCTGGTGAGTCAGATCCAGTGGAAGAGAGGTCTAGGAGCTTGCAATATGAACAGTTCTGTCTTCGCGATGGATCAGTATGGTCTCTACAAGCTGCCAGTGAATGACTTCGTGTTCATTATATAGCATTGCCTGGTCATTCAGTGGTAGATTGCATCTCTTACAAGATTCAAGTAAGGACTGTCCTGTACAATTCTTAGCCGCTGAAAATGCTTGGTTTATTTAACAGTTGAGCTGACCACTCTCACTGTTGACACTTTGTGATCTCCATTGCATCCTTAAATGAAATCCTGAAAGATAGGCTCAAAGGTGTACCCTTATATTTTATACAGCATTTTAGTTTCAGCAACTTGTTTCTTTACCACACTTTCTTTTCTTTTGACTTTTCTACCCTTCGCTGGCTGCTTTGGGGTGCTGCTGGATTTCGTTTTGTTTTTGAACCCTTGGTGAGAATACCATTGAATTGTATGTTGTAGTATATCTTCATTTGACGCCAAGGGACCACACAGACACAATCAGCTGACCCCCTGGTGAGTCCAATCCAGTGGACGAAAGGCCTAGGAACAGGCAAGTTCTGTCTTCAAGATGTGTTAGGATGGTTTACATTGGCTGGTATTGAAGGACTCCGTATCTATAATATGATTGTCCTTTCCCATTTTCGTTATACCCCCCCCCCCCCACCACACACACACACACACACCACCATCACCACCACCACCACCAGCCCCTTACCACATTGTTTTTACTCTTCGAGTCTTTGCCAAGTCATTATTAATATGATGATGAAGGAATCATTAATCTGCACTTGTTTTCCCTAACTACAGAACTGTTCATCATATTGTGCTTGGTCAATCAGTGAGAGACTTCATCTCTTACACGATCCCAGTAAAGGCTGTCTTGCACAGTTCTTAGCTGCTGAAAGTGCTTGAGTTATTAACAGAGCTGACCACTCTGACTGTTGACACTTTTGATCTCCCTTGCATCCTTGAATGGATCCTTAAGCATAGGCTCAAACATTTACCCTTATGTTTTTAAACATGATCTACGTTTTTTCAGCAACTTGTTTATTTACCGGAATTTCTTTTCGATCGACTTTTGTACCCTTCCCTGGCCGCTTTGGTGTGCTGTTAGATTTAGTTTCTGAACCTTGGATGGCGAGAATATCATGTAATTGTGGACTGTTGTGTGTCGTTCTTTAATGGCAAGGGACAACAGATAC
>JADBJO010000443.1:680000-682500 GCA_016801955.1 Conus betulinus
TTATCCTATCAGATGGATGTGTTTTCTTTTATATATATATATATATATATATATATATATATATATATATATATATATATATATATATATATATACTCATTAAAGACATTTAAGGTATCAGTACAGTTATGACCGTTACTAATGGCTATAACGACCCATAACGGTTACTAACGGCTATAACGGCCCATGATGTTTTTTGTTCTTTATGGAATATCTCAGAAAGCACTTTGTCGATCTTTGTGAAAATTTGTAGGTATGTTCAATATTGGTCACGAATGATGTCCAATGTTTTAGTTTACCGTTATAGCCGTTAGTAACGGCTATAACGGCCCATAACGGTTTTTTCTTTATGGAATATCTCAGAAAGTACTTGGCCGATCTTTGTGAAAATTTGTAGGTTGGTTCAATATGGGTCATGGATGATGCTCGATATTTTAGTTTACCGTTATAGCCTTTACTAACGGCTATAACGGCCCATAACGGTTTGTCTTCTTTATGGAATATTTGGGAAAGTACGGGGCCGACCTTTGTGAAAATTTATAGGTAAGTTCATCATGGGTCAGGGATGAAGCCTGACGTTTTACTTTACCGTTATATCCATTAGTAATAGAAAGTACTTGGCCGATCTTTCTCACAATTTGTAGGTGTGTTCATTATGGGTCACTGATGATGCCCAATGTTTACCACAATAACCATTACTGATGGCTATAACGGCCCAAGACGGTTTTTCCTCTTTGTGGAATATCTCACGCGTTTTCAAGATAAACTGGGAGTACGTTTATATGCTTTGCATCTTGTTATTTTTTTGGTTTACCGCCTTCCTTGCCGCCTTAGTGGCATTGCATCCACGCCGCTCGTTCCGAGCGCCACTTCATCCCGCCACAAACCATAACTGGCAATGCATAGGAAACAGTCAATGTCAAGTCGTCAAGAGGCAACCCACCGGAGAAAAAATATGTACTGGTGCCGAGTCATTTTGGTGGTGTTCAGTGATGCCTGTTCTGATCCAACATGCGCAGGACACCACCCACAGAGGTCGTATCTTGTTTGATTATTAACTGAGTGACAAAACTTTTTTTCCCCATTCATCCAGCTTGGGCTTTATAATCCCCATGAACCATCCTCCATGGTCATCTCCCTCCCCATCTCACCCATAAAACATTTATTCGCTTTTCACCTGCGTAAAAAGAACAAATGTACATAAGAAACAGGATCAATAATAACATGATTGCCATGCAAGCAGTCAACATACACATGCACGCATTAATACCCAATCCACGAACAAAACAAGCAAGAAGAATATAGCAAAAATGGAGAATGCGTGTCATCCCAGAGCACTATCTGTCAGATACAGCTCAGCTGCCGGATGGACATAACCACTGTGTAATATGATGTGTTTGCGTGCACTCACTTATCATACATCAAAGAATATACGCTCTTGCGGATTCCATTCTATTTTGAATTTTGTGAAGCTTGTTACAATCATTTTGTATCACTGCCTTTCGTCGCCGAGAAAATCCAGTTGACAACCAAATTTGATTGTGGAACGTCTAAAGCGCCCTGTTGCTTGCTACGTTGTTAGATAGACGCTATAGAAATACCCCTCCTCATTATTATCATTACTACTACTACTACTACTACTACTACTACTACTACTACTACTATGATATTATTGTTATTATTAATATTGTTATTATTACTATCATCATCATCATCATCATCATCATCATCATCATCATCATATTATTATTATTATTATTATTATTATTATTATTATTATTATCATCATCATCATCATCATCATCATCATCATTATTATTATTTTTATTTATTTTATTATTATTATTATTATTATTATATTATTATTATTATTAATATTAATATAAGTGACGGACCATTTTTGTCCGGTCCCAAATTGTGGGGACAGTTCTGAAGTGGCGTAGGTTTACCTGTTCACCTATTGACCTGTTTACCTGACAGCTACTGGCCAGCGTTTTGTTGACAATCAGGTGAGCGAGGATTTCCTTTCAGTCTCTGTAGATTTGCCGGTCTTGAAACATTCCCATGGTGCCGACGAGATACTCGCAGCTAAGTTTTGGTAGTTATACAGTTCTCCAGGTGTCGGTGAGGCCCCTGAGTCCGGCCTGGAACTGAATACCATCAGATGTGGAGGTGCAGCCCGTGCCCCAGCCGGGTGTCTCCGTCACGTAGACGTGAAGAAGCTGACCGCCAGGTCGGTAGTGTACGTTTATTGAAAAGGGCCTCAGGATCCTCCGTCATGACGAGGTGGGGAGGCTGACCGCCAGGTCGGTAGTCCGACGTGATTTTCTTCTGTGTGAGTGTGCCCTGTGGGACACCACTGGGGGGACTATGTCCTCTAGTGACTCTGCTTGTGTGAGTACCCTGGCTGGTGCTATAGACTGTAGCCTAGGCGCGGTGTGTCCAAGTGCATGAACTGTGTCTGTTAGGACACTACTGACAGTGCTAAGCGAAGTCTGTG
>JADBJO010000443.1:687500-705458 GCA_016801955.1 Conus betulinus
TACTATAACCCCTTCTGAAGCCTCCCTGTTCTTCTATTATCTTATTTTCCTTTTTTCTGCCCATGCTGAGAGACGTTTATTTAATATACTTGTATAGACCTTTCCAAGAACATCCATAAAGCTATGCCCCTGTAATTATCTGGGTTGTTTGCATCACCTTTTTTATGGATAGGAACAATGATAGATCTGGACCAAGCAGTGGGAAACATTCCCTTTTGGAACAGCAGATTAAAAAGTTTGTGTAAATAGTCAATGATAGGTTCGTTTCACCTGTTTAAGCATTTCGTTATAATCTTATCAGGTCCGGCGCTTTACCACCTTTTAGATTTTTGAGACATTGTTTGACTTCTTTTTTGAAATATTATCGTTAAATAAGGGTTCTGAGTCTGATCGAATATTTCATCAGCTTCATTATCTTCTGTGTCAACTTCTTCAAAATCGTTAAAGACATGGAAAAAGTGATCGTACCACTGTTGAGTAGAAATATCGTTGTAAATCATTCTTTTCCTGTTGAGATCTGATAGTAGACCAAAATAGTTTCGGGTCATTTACGGATTCTTTTAATTTTAATAATTTGGTCTCATTATGATCGTTTTCTTTTTTCTTCCTTAGTTCAATGTATTCCTTTCGTGCCTTTACATAAGCATTCCTACGATCATCTAAATTGGTCTTTGCTCTGCGATGACTCTGAAGAAGGCGTTTGACTTCACTCTTTTTCTTTTTACATTCCACATCGAACCAATCATCCACAGTCTTCTTCACTCTCCCCACCATTCTCACCATGCATGCCGCTGCTCCATACAGTGATTTAACAAACAGATCAACACTTTCATTTATGTCGGTATTCATAACACTAGACACTTTTTCCATACATTCTTTGAAGTAATCTGATTCTAACTCATCTTTGTATAACTGGCACTTTTCATCCGACCACACAATCTTCTCTTCCAAGCGTTCGCACTCTCTCTGTTCCATCTTCTCAGCGTATCCACTCTTCCATTTCAGCTCCACAGGTAGGTGCCATGAGTGCAAGCAATCACCAATGCTAACATCACAAAAAGGATATCAAATCAGGGGAAACAATAAAATAATCGATGACACTTGAACCTTGAGTGGAAATAAAGGTAAATTCTCCATGGGGGTCGCTTATAGAACAACCATTCAGAATATAGAGATCGAAAAGCAAACACATACTTAACAAAGAGTCCCCAAACCTATTTAAAAACACCATCTTTAGAACGTCTTTTCGTGATATTTACATCAGCATCATTATCATCACTATCATCATCATCATCATCATCATCATCATCATCATCATCATCATCATCATCATAAAATACATTCGTCATATTTTCAAAATTGCTTTGTTCACACCCAGTTCTTGCGTTAAAATCACCACAAAGCAATAAACAAACATCATCTTTCTCTATTATTGGCAACAAGCATTCTTCCATCTTTTCAATTCCGTCTTTCACTAAATAGTTATTATAGAATGGACTACCTTCTGGGGGAATATAACAAGCAACAACTAACAAATCTTTCGGCAAACCGAATAATATTCTATCTAGTCTGACGCAAACTAAATTATCGCATCCCACATGCACTTGTTTTGCATACGGAGAAAATATGTTCTTGATTATCAGGAGAACACCACCTGAGTTTCTTCCATGTTTGGATAAACGTTTTGCGGGGGGCACTAAATTTAACAAAATCAGGGAACACATTGCAAAAATCAAAAGAATTACCCACAAAGGTTTCAGTAAAACAAGCAAAGTCAAAAGTACTAACATAATTCATAAAGCATGCATCATTCAATTTATAAAAACAGTTTTCGACATTATAATTCAGAAAAGTGAAACTGCGTATCAGATGGCCGTGCCTGTCCTAGCGGTTTGTTGACCCAGATCGTAGTGTACGGGAAATTGTTAGATGGGGAGGAGGGGGAGGGGGGTGTAACATTATTTGACAGATATGTTCGCATTCCGGACTGCAGTCGATATTGCGCCGACGCTTTACCGCCACGTGCATTGCGTACATTGCTACCCCCTCTCTTTGAACTACTCCCACCTCCCCTCCCACTCCCACTCCGCTCAGCACTGTCTCGGACTGGTTCGCTTCTCTTTCTGTTTATATCTCGCGAAGAAACTGGGTCATGACAGGTCATGTGGTTGGGAGAAGGGGAATTCCGAATCGCGTTTAATCTGTCAGTAGTGTTTGGACACGCCCCCTTTTGCTTCTCTGGTTGACTACCGGAATCGGCCACGTGCTTTCCTGTGACGACTTCGGAAAAGGTTCTCGGATCAGGACGTTTTGGACCGATAACTAAGCGACCCCCTTCACGAAATAGGCGGATTTCCCTTCAAGTCTAGCTTGGGCTTTAATACTAGATTGCCTTTTTGTCAAGTCTGTAGCAACACGAATACCGTTGGCTTCTAATTTCGATCGATAGTCTTTATTTTGTAAAATTGTCAGTTTGTCTCTCCATTCGCGAAATTTTACAATCATTGTCCTTGGTTTTCCAGCACCAACCCGATGAGCACGCACAATGTCTTGTGTTTGTGAACTGTTTAGGTCCTTCCACACTGTTTAATGTATCCACCACTAGTGCAGCACATGTGTCATAGTTTTCACTGTCACTCACATGAGGAATGCCAAACAAACGGAGGTTGTCACGGCGAGAGAATTCTTCCAGTTTGTCAATCTCCATGTTTAATTGATTAATTTCTTCCTTCATGTCATTAATCTGTTCGGACTGACTTCTCATGGTTGCACTGTTCACTTGACACTCGGAAGATAAATCGTTAATATCCGCTGTCATGTCAGACACACTGTCGATGCTAATTTTTGTTTTCCTGCTCCAGTCGGTTGCACCTGTCGTTTATCTCGTCACAGCGATCTTTAACAGCAGAGAGTTCCGACTTAATAGTAGAGAGGTCGTTTCTAATCAGAGAGGTGTGTTCGTTCATGGTTATTTTTATCTGGGTCATGAGGTCAACAGGAGTGTTGTCAACCGTACTGCCATCACCAACAGGTACACCCACCTCTGTGTCACTTACGCTGTGTGACTTACTGGGATTGACAGGACCTGGGTTCGATTCGACGTCGCCACACAGCAAAAGTTTCCACTAGGAGAGAGAGAGAGAGAGAGAGAGAGAGAGAGAGAGAGAGAGAGAGAGAGAGAGAGAGAGAGAGATGCTGGGTTCTGGAAGTCAATCCTCAATATTTCATAGCCTTCACAGTTATTCTCTCTCTCTCTCTCTCTCTCTCTCTCTCTCTCTCTCTCTCTCTCTCTCTCTCTCTCTCTCTCTCTCTCTCTCTCTCAGAGACAGCAGTCTGATATTCCCACTTGTAAAGAATGACGAAATACAGTTTTTTTTTCTGTCCTGCTCTTAGTGATCTATGGTAAGGATATATTCTATTTAAGTTCTATGCAAATTCATGTCAGTTTCGTGTGACTCTACTAATCACAAATGAAATCAAGATATTGTAAGAAAGGTGTACGAGCTGATGTGTTTAGGTGATACATATATTGGAATTCGGATGTCATATCAACACTGCTATCCTTGTATCAAGTTGATATCTGAGTCGGTATGTTGCAATTTTATGTACATATTTAGCAGACAGTACTACGTGCATTTGTGTATTATGTTCTTGTTGTTGTTGTTGTTTGTTGTTGTTGCTGCTGCTGCTGCTGCTGCTGCTATACATAATATGCGGTATTATTAATGTAATCTTCCTTCACAAAGGTTGTGACATAACCTGACTAATTTTCGTTCTCTCTCTCTCTCTCTCTCTCTCTCTCTCTCTCTCTCTCTCTCTCTCTCTCTCTCTCTCTCTCTCTCTCTTTACCATTTAATAGAACAATTACAAATCTATCGATTTTCTATTACACATGCGTTTCAGTTGCATGAGATTGCTATCTCGTAAAATGCTGTTCTGACATTATAATTGATACAAGAAACCTTGTGTGAAACGATTGTTCAATTACTCCCCTTCGTTACGATTAATGACATAAAAGAAATCTGAATCTCCCATGTACTCTGTAAAGAAAATAACAGGAAAGAAATATAAAGGTTCAAAACTGGGTATCGCATTTAAAGCATCTTCCGTGTTCAAATGGTTTTGGCTACGTTTGGGATGTATGGTGAAGTCGGGAACAAAAAACTTTTTTTTTTCCTCAGGGTCTTTAAGGATCGCCTTATTACTTGCTTCTGTCAGCAGTGGTATTCTCATATGTCTGAAATCAATCGTTTCGATCTTTATTATTCTTTCAAGAATATTTTTGAACGTGAAAAATATGCTGATTTCATTAACAATAGAATTTTTAAAACTGCCTTAGTACGTTTCAGGTTGGGAGTCTCAACTATTCAAAGTCACGGTCTCCGCGCTCTTGCCTGCTGAACATCATCCTGTTTGTCCCCTATGTTACGCAGACTGTGAAGACGAATTCCACGTCCTATTTGAATGTACATATTATAATGACCTTAGAATTAAATATTCCATCAATAGTCCAGGAAGTTTATTTGTCGAAATATGAGCAATGTGCAGGAATTCTTAATGGTATATTGATAGCCAACTTCAAATGTCTAAATTTCTTTTCCTAGCTTTAAAGCGAAGGGAAAATTTCGATACAAATGAGATAAAATATATTTTCGTACACACTGTTATGTGAGCAGGATCGAATGGATAATGTATGTATAGATGTATATATTATTAACATATCTTTTCATTGGTTTGTTTTCTTTGGTATTGCTATGGGTCACAGGCCTATACACAATTAAACCATTGTCAATTGTGGGGACGTCCCTTTAACTGGAACAGTCACGTCCATTTGAATACCAGAGTTTGGGTGTAAGAAAGACAAAGAAAATGATCGTGACAGCTTCTAAACAACAGGGTGTCATCCCTGGGAAGACCTCTCTCTGAGCACATGGAAACTCCAACATTTTAATAAACTTTGGACGTTTAGTTAGCTAGTTAGTTAATTGGTAGTTAGTAAGTTATTTAGTGAGTTAGTGAGTTAGTGAGTGAGTGAGTGAGTGAGTGAGTTAGTTAGTTAGTTAGTTACTTAGTTAGTTACTTAGTTAGCTAGTAATTTATTATTCTTTTAATTTACGTATGCATTTGTTTATTCATTCATTAATTTATTCATTTGTTTGTTTACTTATCTATTTATTTTTTTCTGTTAGTTTATTCTACTTATTCATTTGTTTATTTGTGTATTTCCTTATTCCTGTATTTATTCATTAGTTTATCTATTTGTTTATGTTTTTGCTTATTTTCTATTTATTGGTTAATCCATCTACCTATTTATCTAACTACATATTTAGTCCTTTTCGTAGTTGCTTCATTTTTTTTCAGTTATGGTTTAATGTGTTGTAAAACAGTATACAACCTGTTTGTTAAAAAAAGTATGTTCACAGACAGCCGTGACTATACAAAACAGACCGACGTTTCAGACAACAAGAGTGACAGCTGCCTCGCTAACTGATGGAATTGTACTTCCAAGTCAACGTATCATCCCGCTGTACGTGACTTGGAGTTATATTCACATCAAACCAACTTTCTTTTAAGACGTGCTATCCAGGCTTTCAGTTTTGATTTCTGTTTATTCAGTGTTCCATTTTAGTTTCTGTAAAATCCAACATTGGTGTCACCATACGGATGTTATCCATTTTTGTTGATGTATTCCAGTTATACTTGTTTTTTCCTCAGAATGTGACAGATTTCGACGAGTCATTCTTTACAAGTGGGAATATCAGACTGCTGTCTCTGAGAGAGAGAGAGAGAAAATACCAACTATACATTTCATTATCTACACTCTTACTTATAAATCAATTTAGGAAATTGCAAACTCTCTTGCTTAAAAGCTTTGTACAGATAAATGCAGAGGTTTTTCACAGTTTTTTTGCATTAACGGAGGATAACAATAGATTAGATGAAAAGCATTTGCTATTCTGTAATATTTTGGAGCGATCAATTCTTTTCTTAATTTATCGTATAATGGACAGCATAAGACAAAATGAACTTCGTTTTCTTCGGTATCCTTACAAAATGGACACAATAGATCATTAGGTGTAGGATTCCTGTATCTATAGTAATGAACAGCAAGGTCTGATGCACCAAAAAAACGAAACAATGACATTATATGTTTTAAGTGTCTCTCCATATCTAATTGTAAATATTTTGGAATACAGTGCATGTAATCGCAAAATCTTCTATACATTGAATACCGCTCACTATTTTCCACATGGTCTTGCCAGTTTTGCCATCTACAATCGATAAGCCGCTGCTTAAACAAACTAAAAAATTCATTTGCATCTCCAACACCTTGGTTTAACCATACATACCCAAAACCATTCTGAAACAGATATAATCCTACATTTGTTACCCAGTTCCTTTTGCCTTTCTGGTCTAAATGTAGCAGCATTAAATACGCTTTTCTTTGGTAGCCTGTGTTCATCCATCTGTACTAACTTTAACCAGTAGGAAATACATCGAACAATAGAGTAATAGTTATTGGAAATCTGCCTAATTCATTATACACAAGATCATTTGGTGTTCGCATATCAACAGACAAAAATTTTCTTAAGGGCAAACAAGTGGATCTTTTCACAGTACTGTGTAGCTTTTTCCATCCCCCGTATTTCAGAACCATATTGCATTATTGGCTGTATCTGAGCATCAAAAAGTTTTAGAAAAACATCAACAGAATAATTATTGCACTGACGCAATCTCTGCATTATACTCAAAAGTGCCCTTTTTGCCTTGCTAGCAATATCCCTACATGCCACAGTAAAACTTAATCTTGTTGAAAAATAAACTCCTAGATATTTATATGCATTATTAACTACAGGCATGTTATTGCCATCATATATCCATCTCTCTCTCACACCCAGATAACCACCTTTTCTGAAAACAACAATATTACTCTTATCCATATTCACCTTTAAACAAAGTGAAGAGGATGCTCTCTGTAAACTATTTAATTGTGTTTGCAGACCAATAATAGTCTCGGAAAGAAGAACAACATCATCAGCCAATAAAAGGATAAACAATTCAAGCGAATCGGACAGAAAATTGACACATGTCTGCCGTTATTGATTACCTCTATAGCCAGTTCATTTATAAATAACGAGAAAAGAATTGGACTGCATATATATCTCCTTGCTTCACTTCAGACGAGCAAGATAACTGGTTAGTAAAAATAGCACCACATCTAATACGAGCCTTCACACTGGTGTACATACTTTTAATACAACGAAAAAGTTTTCCTCTGATTCCATTTTTCAGCAAAACAGGCCATAGTAAGTTTCTATTAATAGTATCAAAAACATTTCTCAAAAATCGATAAAGGCAACATAAAGTTTTCGATTATTACAAAATTGTTTTTGAACGCATGCCAGCAGTGTAAATAAATGGTCAATAGTAGAGTAACCAGCTTTAAACCCAGCCTGATATTCTCCAGTAATATTATTTTCTGTTACCCAGTCCTGTAAGCGACGGTTAATAATTATACCATATACTTTACTACTTGTATCACACAAACTTATACCACGATAATTTCCCGGATTATTGGCATTTCCTTTCTTATAAAGGGGCAAAATAATCGATTCAGTCCAACCATCCGGGTAGAAACCTTTCTTAAAAAGAACATTGAAAAAATTCACAAAGAAAGGGACAACCATTGCACTCGCACTTTTTAATATTTCGCTAATAATACCGTCGGGTCCCGCAGCTTTTTTGGGTTTAAGTTTTCTTAATGCAAGAACAACTTCATCTTCAGAATTGGTCTATTATTAAAGGAATCATCATCATCGTCATCTAAACCATTATCTAATTCCTCATTTTCCGGATGAGCAACATCAACTTTTTCCAGTAACGTTTTTAAAATGTTTAAACCAATCATCTACCGTAATCTGGTTTCTAACATTTTTCTTTTTTGGACTAATTTGATGGATAGTTTCCCAGAAATCTTTTTGACTGTTTATAGATATTATCAATTTTTCAATCACTATACGATTATGCATTTTCTTCTTAAAGAATAATAGATTCTTATATTCCCTTCTGGCCAGACAGAAAGCATATCTATTGCTTTCTTGCTGAGAACGACGTGATGTCTTTACTTTTAAAGAACGACGCAATTTCTTTAACAAACTTTCGCATCTCTTTCCTTTTATTTCGACATTCCGTATCATACCAGTCTTGGTGTCTCTTCTCCCACTCACACATACTGTTTTTTTCACGCACGCAGCCATCTCTTTCACACATGTATTAAATTTTTCCAGAGCTACATTGATATCAATATCAACAGACCCTGAATAGCATCGTCTAACATCATATGTGTACGTTCACTATTTGCTACATCATTAAACTGTTGAATACAATCAGGATTCCAAACGAATTTTTCGATGAACACATTCTTATCTTTAGGCAGAATTTCTATACTGTTTTCTTTTGGAAAAGGGAAGTAACAATGTTACAGGCATATGATTCGTTTCCGTACAGTCTAAAACTTTTAATTCACAAGTTTCACACACATAAGCAAAGAAGATCAGTAGATATCAAAAAAATAATCTATGACACTGCATCCAAAATCACAAATGCACGTGCAGCGTCCTTTCATGGTCGCCATAACACACATACCATTCATAATGCACAAGTTTAACGCAGTACACATGTTTAGCAAAGACTTACCAAATCCATTCAAAACAGAATCTTGTGAATTTCTTGTAATATTCGCAAAATCTCTTTGAGAATGTGGACAATAAAGATCATTTTCAACAGATATGGGCTGCGAAATGTTTGAAGTACGACCATTAAGATCACCAGAAAGAAGCACAAAAAATCATTATCTACAAGGGCATTATCAAATAAAGTTTTCCAGTAAAGCAAGTCCATCCCCATCCACACCAAGATAGTTATAATATCGAGAACCCTCAGGTGGTACGTACGCACAGGCATACAACACATCCTTTTCCACGCCAAACAAGTCCTTGTTAATGACGAACAACAAAAAAATTTCCAACACTCACTTTGATCTGTTTCACAAAAGACATAAACTCATTTTTAATGAGACAAACGACACCACCCGAAGGCTCCCAGCATTTGATAACTTCTTAGCTGGTTGACAAAAAGCCTTATACCCTGTAAAGATATCCAGATCAATATTATCAACAAAAGTTTCGACCAAGCAAACAAAATGAAAAGATGATACAAAAGAAACAAAATCGGTATCAAAGATTTTTGACATCAAACCATTCACATTCCAGTGCATGAATAAAAAACCCCTTTTTCCTTGATATGCAGAATAATCATTACTACAGAGAGAGAGAGAGAGAGAGAGAGAGAGAGAGAGAGAGAGAGAGAGAGAGAGAGAGAGAGAGAGAGAGAGAGATTTTATAACCCTGTCAAAAACCTGAAACTCTGTTTCTGATTGCTTTCTTTGTTTCTTTTGTTTTTGTTGCTTCATTTTGGTTGTGGTTGTGCATTTGGCTACTTGTATTTCAACCTGTTTTTCATCGAAACCCTACATCTGAAATGTTTTAATACAGCTGTCGGACGTTCGAAATTAACCGCATTATGTTTCAAATTGTGTTAATGGTATTCACAGAAGGTATGTGACTATTTTCGTTTTGTCATCTACTCATCGGTTCAAGGGCAAGACATGAACAACCTAAAAAATCTCCAACGAGAAAAAACAAAACATCGACAATGTTTTGGCAGGGGACAACGGTATCGATGATGTGGAACGACAACTTGCTTAACATCACATCAAAACAAAAACCTTCACACCCCAACAAACTTTGCATCAGCCTACCTCCAAAATGAGGTGACGCACGCACTTTGGCAGATTGTCCCCCCTGTGTTGTTGACCTTGGGTTGCTATGGTAACATGATGACTGTGCTGGTGATGCGAGGAATGCGGACCTCAGAGTCCACTGGTTGTCTGTCTGTGTACTTCACGGCTCTGGCTGTGTCCGATTCTATCCTTCTCTGCTCCTCTGTGGTATTTAAACTGGCCAGAAAAGGCCTTCAACACCCAGCTGCCTATTTTCACGACCTCCCCTGCAAAATCCTCTACTTCCTGTGTTTAACGTCCGGCATGACGTCGGCGTGGTTCCTGATGGCGATGACAGGGCAACGGCTGACGTCGGTGCTTCTGCCTCACCGTGTTTGCAGTTCTCTGCACTGTGAGAAGAGGGAAGATCTTCACTGTCGCCATAGCAACTGTCTCTTGTATCATCAATTCGTACGTATTATTCAGTTACCGCGTGGTGCATGTAGAGAATGATTACAAAGTATGTGTGAGTACTGATCAAGAGATTGCAGACATATATGGATATCTGGATCTTCTTTTGTCTTCAGCAATTCCATTCATCTTTCTAATCATGGCCAACTCTGTGCTGGTCTACAGAGTCATACAGTCTGTTCAGCTATCTCACCGATTGACGCAGGGAAAAAAACTCCAGACGGCCTCACGATCAGAGCAAGCTTCCTCCATGATGGTGACCCTCATCATGATCTCTGCAGCCTTCCTCCTGCTCACTCTACCCTACCGTGGGTTGACTGTGTACTTAGAAATGGTGGGGTTCTACACGGGTGAAATTCAGGATGAAAGTCTCAATCAGAAGCGCTGGCAGAAAACTGTGTGTATTTTGCTGGGGATATCGAACACTGCGGTCAATTTTTATATTTATGTTTTGAGTGGCAGGAAATTCAGACAGGAAGCCAAACGATACATGTGCGTGACTTTTTAAAATCAAACAGGTGGGAGCAACGTCATCTTAGGTCGAATTATGTGATTTGGTACTAATTTCCAAAATAGACCATATATCACATTTTACCATTTGCTGTGCCTTTACTATTTTTTTTTTTTTTTCAAGTTTTAATACTTTGAATAGATCTCAAATCAGACAAACCTTTAAGCTACAGAAGATACTCCTCTGCTGTTTTCTTCTTCTTCTTCTTCTTCTTCTTCTTCTTCTTCTTCTTCCACAAAGTTACATATACGTCAGGTCTCGCTCCCATGATGACCTTAGCGTCAAGCTCCTCTCCAGAATCAGTGTCGTATTCATCAGCACAATCAAATTTGCCTGGCCAGGAAATATTCATGTGTCTGTTTCTATATACCTACATCACTATATAACAAGAGCTGATTTATAACAACAACAACAACAACAACAATAACGACAACAAAATGTCAACAATAGTTTTCTTTTAATAAGGACATTTTTTTGTATCAGCAACGATGATTGCTTGATAAACTGATAACCAAATGTTGCATGGAATTCTGTGCAAACTGTAATAAACATGTAGGTGTTTCCCTAAGCATTTAAGTCTGTCATGTGACGTAGCCTCATATCAAGGCATGTGACGCTCCATCACATGTAGTCTAGTGATATGAATCATTTCCCCCCATGCCTCAACCAAAAAGGAAGAATATTCATGTGGCTTGACTGTGTAGCGGGCGTCCCCCATAATTGTGAGGATTACTCAGTAAAATGGACAAGGGTGGTCATTGGGTGAAAGTGACCACTGAGAGATATATAAGCGCTGGTAAGGTGCTGGTCATGTGTTTTGAACACTGAATATGCACTCACTAGCAGGAGGGCGGAAAGAATTAGTTTCAGCCTAGGATATGGCCTAAAGACTCGAACCTGTTAGGACGTTTGGTCAAGGGGTCCTCACTGCTGATAAATCATTACCAGGTGAGCCATAGATAGTTGGGGAAAGGTGCAGGGGAAAACCTAAAGGAAAGAGAAAGAAAGAATTCAAGTGTTAAATTGGGAAGCAGGTTACTTACACGAACCTTATTCGTGTTTCAGCCCTTTCACCCTTCATCCCGTCAACTATTCCTCCTCTGATACTGGAACGGCATCTGAAATGAGTGTTAACGATGGCCATGGTGTGGGGGGAACACACGATAGTTCAGCCCCAGCGATTGAAAGAAGGCCCCGGGTAGAAGAGTCAGATCTCATTGTTTCCTCAGTGACTGGAGAGTTCAACGGGCCAGCACGTTTTCTGATACAGACAGGGCATCATGACAGTATGGGGGCGTGTGTTTTTCTCAGGTATGGCATCATGAATACCTGTATTTTATTTATTTTCCTGGTCTGGATCTTGGGCCAATGTTGTGTAGAAGGCCATGACTTCATATTCTTGGAGGATGTGTGCATTCTTTCTGTAGCAAGAAGGAGGAATCTAGAAAGTCTTCATTCATATAAATTCGTAACTTGATTTATCTCTCAGTGTGAAGAGAGAGAGAGAGAGAGAGAGAGAGAGAGAGAGAGAGAGAGAGAGGAGAGAGAGAGAGAGAGAGAGATGTATAAAATCTGTTTGATAACTACTCGAGTGTGATGTTGGATTTGTTCAATTCATTTAGTAAAGTGTTTTCACTGGAGGAGAGGGGGGGAAGAAAAACAAACGTGTGTGCAAGAGTGACAGTGTGATAAAGTCATTCATAAAGAGTTCAGCTAAGCTGAGAACCATGTACAGAGAGGTCTGCTAAGCTGAAGATCATATATCACTATTTGTATCAATTAATATAGCCACAGTATAGACAGCTCGTGGATATATCTTACTAAATACAGAAAAGTTAGACTACAAACTTAATATCACTGATTGAGTAGTTTCAAGCAAATGTGCAATGTGGCAATAAAGACAGAAATGAAACAGTCTTACATACATAAAAAAACACATACATAAACAAACAAAAACAGTAAAACGGAAAATGAATGCGTTGTGAAATGAACTTTGTTCCCGAACAGACTACTTTTTTTTTCGTGAACGTATTCAAAATGAATGCATTAAATGAAGTAAAACGTAACATATGTTGCACTATTAGTAAATGAGTACCTTAGCTGCACAGTCCTATATGCCATGCCACAGACAGTAAATCTCGATGTTCACGGACTTCTACCACTACAGGGCTGTGAAGCTGCTTGAAGAAAAATAATTTTAAGTGAAGGACACATACACACACACACACACACACACACACACACACAGATAGATCTGCATCTATATCTATACGTATATATCTAGCTATATCTATCTATGTGCAAAAACATACACAATCAGCCATGACTTCCTGGTGAGTCAGATCCAGTGGAAGAAAGCCCGAGGAGCTGGCAATATGAACAGTTCTGTCTTACGAGATGAATTAGTATGGTTCGACCTGTGCTGAAAGTATGAGTTGTTTACCTGCTTTGGACTGGACAGTGTGCTTTTTGTGCTGCAAGTAGGTTTGCGGTCGTATTGTGTGACATGAATATGTAGCATGATGGTCTCTTTGGAACTCTGGCGGGCCAGAATAGGCAGGTTTTGCGCTCGAATTTTGTGCTTCAAAATATAAACATTGTAAGCCATTTCCACTACAAAATCTTCCCACGTGAAAACTGTCCGTGCAACAGATGTGTTCTTGCTTTATCTAGGCGTGCTATTTTTTTTTCGGTTTTTTGTTCGCTTTGCACGATAATTTGTCAGCTGCTGCGCATCAACCAATCAGTGCCTCCCCTTTCCAACATGCTGTTTGCTGTGGGACTTTCCCGTCATCTTTTCTCTCGGAGTTGGAGAAAGAAAACTACGAAGCGTCCTTAGCTATCCACTTACCTGTGTATTGTACTGCTGCTCTTTTTCTCTTGTTAACTATCTGCTTGGTCTCAGGAAGGTTTTACTGTCTGGTGATGTACACCAGAACCCAGGCCCTGTAACTGCGGACGAAAAAAATTGATCTGATCTTGCAGAAATTTTGGTACTCTAGAGACTAAGTTAGAAGGACAATATTCTCGAATCATGCAGATGGTGAATTCCATGGGGACAGTTTGAAGAAGATCGAGAATAGGCAGATAGAGATGGAGAAATGCTGTCTCTCGGCTGGTGGCAGAAATGACAGAAACTAGCCAGACAGCGAAAGCAGAACAGAGATGACATTGAGGACTTGAAGAACAAACAAACAGGAAGAGCTCCGTGAGACAGTTGCGGGTCTACAAGATGAGCTTGACACGTTAGAACGTTTTTCAAGGCGCAACAACGTTAAGTTCTTTGGAATCCCTGAGTCTACAGATGGAAAGTCTGAATCATGTGCTGAAGCGGTGATGAACATTCTTCGCACGTACATACCGGACGTAGAGTGGTCTGACGACGTCATAGAACGCGCCCACAGACTGGGAAAACCACGCGGCGCTAGTGCCCAGCCACGCCCTGTGATTGCTAAGTTCCAAAGATGGGGGGACCTCATGCGCCTGATGACAAATCAGGAGGCTCGGGCTGATATGAAACATGATCAACTGACGGTAGCACAGGACTTGACCCGTAGGCAATCCGCACAGCTGAGACAGCTGAAAGGGGAGGGGAAGTTTGGATATTTCCACAAGGGAAAATTGCATGTGAAAGCCGCAACGTGAAGCCCCACCGCGGAGTGCAGCACAGAGCTCGAGGAACGCTACCACATTTGGGACATCTTCCATTTTTTACTAGCGCAGTGGAGCGTCAGACAGTTGTTCCTCAAGAAGATATTCCCACCCCCACCCCCACCCGGTGTCACTTCCAGTTAACGATCCTTCTCTCAGTAAGGGGGATACCCCCATTGATTCCTCCCCTTTCAAAAACCCAGTTAGGAGGCAATGAAGGGGATTCCCCTTGCGTCACTTCACCTGCCCATTTCTCACCATCCCCCTTTCGTTCTCACCCCCATCCCCCCTCTACTAGCGATGAAGGTGTCTCCGCCGGCGTTTCTGTCAAAGGACAGAAGGGAAAGGCGAGTGAGCGACAACCCAACTTACCTGATACGTGGGCTAAGAAGAATGCACGTGTTTCTCGCTCCTCCTCATCCCGTAATAAAAACAAATGAAGTTTAGGCCAAGGCCAGGGCTCACGTTCACGCAAACACAATACAAAATACACATGCTAGTTCGCCAACAAGTAATAGTCACTGTAATAATGTAAATAAACACGATTTTCTTTCTTGTATTACTTGGAATGTTGATGGGCTTCAGGCAAAGTTGACAGACCCTGATTTCATAGATTATATTACGTCTTTTGATATTGTTTGCCTTGTTGAGACTTTTACTTTTCCTACTTTCGATTTTTCAGTATATTTTAGCGATTTTATTGTTGTCCATAGCCCAGGTATAAAACTGTCAAAGATGGGACGAAGATCCGGAGGGACGGTGCTATTAATAAAGAGATCGTGGGAGAGATTCGTCATGCTATTGATACTGGGCTGGAAAATATTGTTTGTGTAAAACTATGTAGGACACTTTTTGATGCAGACAAGGATGTTTTGTTTATGGCTTATACAACCATCCAATGAACAGTGATTATTACAAAAAAAGGGAATTAAAAAATAACCTAGAAATGTTGGAACAGTTTATACTTGAGAAATATGAAAAAAAGAGATGTTCATCTAGTTATAACTGGTGATTTTAATGCTCGAATTGGAAACTGGAGTCTAGAAGCCAATGAAATCGATGTGATTCTTGCGGCTGATAGTAGTGAGTTCTATGTAAGGCGTTCTATGGATGATGTTGTAAATTGTTTTGGCAAGTTGCTGATTAATCTGTGTTCTATGTTTTTGAACTAACACCTTTGAATGGGCTATGTGATGGTGATATTAATGGTCAGTTTACTTTCTTATCGGAACGTGGAAACAGCGTCATTGATTACTTTTTGTGTTCTGTGGATTTGCTGCCTAGTGTTCAATGCTTTAACGTGCAGAAAAGGGGGTGAATCTCAGCATATGCCTGTTTTCTTATCTTTGAAATGTGAGCATAGCAAATGAAACTGACAAACAAAAGCAAGAGTCTTTCCAGAAATTTAAATGGGGAGCAAGCAAAGCCAACCAGTTTGTTGCTTATCTAAAATCGGAAAAGGCAGGTAGGATTCTTGCTGATTGTACAAATGACATTTCAACTAGTATAGACTCGGCTGTTGACAAATTCACGTGCTTGCTGTTAAACGCTGGGGAATGCATGCTGAAAATAGTTAGGCCTGCAGCCCGTGCACGGACGGACAAGTAAACCATGGTTTGATAAGATTTGTTTATATAAGAAACGCATAGCTGGTAAAGCACTTGTGAGGTGCACACGCACCAAACGCCCCAGTGACCAGAGTGATTATGCTCGGAAAAGAACAGAGTATCAGGACACATTAAAAGATAAAAGGAAAGGATATCGAAAATCAATTTTTGATAGATTACTAAATAATAAAAATGAATCTAGTGTGTTTTGGTCGACAATACGAAATGTTAAAAGAAAAAAAAAACCTGATCGGCCTTTTATCCATATGGACAGGTGGAAAGCACATTTTGAAGAGATTTTCTCCCCCGATTAAGTGTTGGTAGTAGTGCTAGAGATAATGAAATATTAGACGAAAATATTCAAGGAGAAGAAAATATTCAAGGAGAGTCTGTTTATGTTTCCGATTTGGATGACGAAATAACCGAAGATGAAGTGCGTCGTGCAATATAAAGCGATTAAAATGTAATAAATAATCATCAGTTTAGATGATATTTGTGGTGAATTTTTTGAAGACGGCCGAATCTATTGTAACACCTTTTTTTAAACAAAACTGTTTAATCAGATATATGAGCGTGGCTATTTTCCTCAAATGTGGACTAGATCAGTTATTGTGCCTTTGCTTAAAAAAAGGAGATGCTTCTAACCCTGAAAATTATAGAGGCATCTCTCTATTGAGTGTTGTTAGCAAGGTATTTACATGTGTGTTGAACAAAAGACTGTATGCATGGGCTGAGAAGGAAAATAAAATAAGTGACGAGCAAGCTGGTTTCCGTAAACAATATTCAACTGTAGATCATATATTTACTCTTGTGTTCAATGATCAAGTCCTATCTATATGGTTACAAAAGCAGAAAATTTTATGTTGCCTTTATTGATTATCAAAAAGCCTTCGACACAGTTGATCGCGACATGCTTTGGAAAATACTTAAGAAAGTACAAGCTTCATCTAAAATGATTAATATGTTGAAAGGTATGTACAATTCTGTACAAAGCTGTGTTCGATGGGGCCCACATGTGTCAGAATTTTTCGATTGCCCATCAGGGGGTAAAAGCAGGGTTGTTTGATGTCCCCTCTATTGTTTTCATTGCTAATATCTGAAGTGGCTGAAAACGTAACAAAATTTGGAAAACATGGATTTCAGTTCTTACCTGGCTTTCAAGAAATATTTCTTTTATTATTTGCTGATGATATCGTTTTGTTTTCTTCTACACCAAACGGTCTTCAAAACCAACTGAAAAATCTACAGAAAGCTTCGGATACCCTTAATCTAACAGTTAATCTAGATAAAACTAAAATTATCGTTTTTAGAAAAGGGGGTCACTTATCTAAAACAGAACACTGGTATTACAAAGGGAAGGAACTAGGTGTGGTTAACAGTTATAAATATCTTGGCTTCACACTTAGTACAAGAATGGCTTTTGATACAGCACTAGATGACTATGTTAGACGAGCTAAGAAGAAAGTTACAGACATTTTTAGAACAATGTGGTGCTTAGGAAATATAGATATGTCTATATTTTTTAAACTTTTTTGATTGCCAGGTAAAACCAATGCTGTTATATGCTGCAGAGGTATGGGGACAAACAAAATTTCAGTCAATAGAATCAGTCCATTTGTTTGCATGTAAACGTTTATTAGGAGTAAGTCCAAAAAGTCCAAATACAATGATTTATGGTGAAACTGGCCGTTATCCTTTAAGTATTGACAGCACACTCAGATCTATAAAATACTGGTTTAAAACTTCAAAATATGCCTAATGAGAGATTTCCAAAGCAGGCTTACTTTATGATTATGAACAAGATTCCCGAATTTTCACGTGGGCATATTAACTGCCATAACTGGTCGTATTCTGTTAAAAAGTGTTTTGATTTCTATGGTTTTTCGGAAGTTTGGATAAATGGGGGCGTCGGAAATGAATTTTTGTTCATGAAGGAA
>JADBJO010000444.1:0-30000 GCA_016801955.1 Conus betulinus
GGGGAACCCCAAAAATGCATCTTTCTGTTGAAATGTTGGAATGGAAAGTTTCCTTAAGTTGAAAAAAAAGGGTGGGGGGAATTTGAGCAAAATTTGGGAAAGTTCTGGGTTGGGGATAACGGTACATGTTACACCATATGGTTTTTTTTCTTTTTAATTTTTAATTGATTTACAAAAAAAAAAAAAAAAAGGGTACATTCGGGAACAAAATTAAACCTTTCCACACCTCCGCCTAAAACAAACAAAACAAAAAAAAACTTAGGGCCTAGGGGGAAAAATAAGGCTGCCCAAGGGTGTTTGGTGGGGGATCCCATGGTGGTTGCATTTTGCGAACAAATTTAAGTTGGGGGCGGAAAACAAGTTTTGTTGTTATGGTTGGTAAAGTGTTGGGTTTCTGGTTTGTTAAGGGTTTGGCCCCACATTTTGGGGGGAGAACAAAAGCTGCTCTCTCAAAAGTTTGGGGGGGCCACAATTTGAATTACAAAGGCTTCATCCAAAAGTTTTGCAACATTGGGAAAACTCTACAATAAAAGCTTTCTCCTGGTAAAAGGTTTTTTGCAATTTTCACAACCCAAAAACAAACAAAAAAACCTAAAAACCATTGTCTTATGGAAACCAAAAACCCCAGGGATGTGGGGACAGGGACAAAAAACTTTTAAAACATAATATTTTTTTCCTTCCCCGGGAAACTGTAAGAGGACCAGTTCTTCTGGGGCCCTTTTGGAGTATCAACTTGCCACCCAATTCATTTAGGGGGCTTTCAATCTTTGGGGGGCTTTTCTGAAATTTTTTTTAGCGGCCACTGCGTGTGTAAACAAAATAAAAAGGTATAGGTTTAATTTGTAACACCAGTTTTCCAAGTTGTCATCGGGCTGGGAAGTCTCTGTTATTTGTAGGGTCCAAAAAAAAACACCCCCATGGGGAACTTCTCTCTATTGTTAAGTTGGTAAAACAAAAGGGGTGTTTTCCACAATTCCAATATCACACCCCAAAAAAGTTTAACTTTTTGAAAAGGGGGGGACATTCTGAAAATCAGTTAAAAAAATGGCCCACCTGTTTATTTGTCCTAATTCCCTCCTTTAATTTTGGAATCTAGGTGACCAGTGATATTGGGGGGGGGGAACCGAACCACCAGAATCCCACTCAGTTTTGGGGGCGTTTTCGAATTCTTGGAAAACAAGGAAAAGTTTTATTATTTACCCAAAAACTTCTTTTCAATTCCCCCCAAACTTTTTCTCACAAAATGAACTTGCAGGCCGGGGACATGTTGGGCCACAAGTTAAAAACATGGGGGTGGTTACAGGATTTTGCAAAAAACAGTGGGCCGGGGATTTTTGGTTCATTGGAAAGGGGGGTTCCCACAAAGTGTTTGAAGGGAAGGGGGAACCACAAACACTTTATTAGTTTACATGAAACACAAACAGGCATGATTTTTACAACCAAAACAACAAATGGTGCCCACCTAACCCCAACACCAACCCCACAACCACCACCCCCACACACACAAATGGGGGATGGGGCATGCCATTGGGGATGTAATTGGGGGGGGGCAAAAGGGGATGCACCCCACCCCACCCAACCCACCACCCCAACCACAGGAAAAAAAAAAAAAAAAAAAAAAACAAAAGGGGGGGACAAAATAAACATAAACAAACTGGCTATGTTACCAGGCTTGCAAATGTTCCAACAAAAAAATGTTCCAACTGGTGGTTCGTTCCTCCAGGGGGGGCAAATTATTGATTATGTTTTTTAAGTATTTTTTACACTTTGCAAAACAAAACAACAGTATTTTCCACCCAACTATGGGCCACGTTATTGGGAAAGGGGCCCATTGGGTTTTTTTTACAAAAAAATTTTCCAAAATGGTGTGTTGGAAAAACTATTTTTTCCCTTAAGGAGTAAAAAAAAAAAAAAGAATCTGAAATCTTTTCTTGTCTTTGTTCTGGTCTTTCTTTATCTGTACGGAACGCCCAATTAAGGGGTCTGATTTTCCCAACTGGGTGCTATCATTCCCCAACCAAAGGGAGGGCTCGGAAAACAAGGGGGGGTTCGAATTGGGGGGGGGCCCTCTTGGGATTTGCAGTTGGTACTTTCCCTGGTTGTAAAGGTGGGGGGATTTTACTGGCAAAGGACAAGGGAAAATGGATTTTTTCCATTACAAGGTAACAGGAAGGAACTATGTGGGGAAACAACTCCTGCTTCAGGGGGGGCCAAGGGGGGGGCGTATTCCATAAAAAACTTCAAACAGCCCATTCAAGGGTCCCCCCAACTGAAAAACAACATTTCCCCCACTGTTTCCCAAAAAAAGCGCCCCTGCCAAAAACAACAATATTGGGGTTGGGGTGACAAGGTTAAAAAGGGGAAAAAATCGGGGGGGGGACCTTCCACAAGGGCCCTCTATTTAAAAAACAAGATATGCAATGGGGGAAAAAGGACAGAAAGGAGGCATAAAAAAAAAAAAGCACAAAAAAAAACCTACTGGGAAAAACAAAAGGCTTTGTTCAAATTGGGGTTTGCTTATGTCACACCAAAAAAAAGTCTTCTATGGGGGGACCCACCACAAAACCATTGTGTTCTTGTAAAATCTCAACACAATGTACTTAATAAAAAACTTGTTTTTTTATTCAGTTTTTGGGGGGGGGTGGGAACCATTTGCCGGGGAAAAAATTAAAAACACCAAAAAAACAAACAAAATGAATTTCACCAAACAAAAAAGGGACAATGTGAAAAAGTTAAAAAAATTCGAGGGTTAAAATCAGAATTTAACACAATCTTTGTTGCCAATGGATTTTAACAAAAAACAAACCCACTAAAAAAAAAAAAAAAAATTTTTTTAACCGGGGGAAAAAAAAAAAATCAAAACAAAACAATAAAATTTGAAAAAAAAAAACAACTGTGTCACACACAAAACAAGGGGGCGATTTAAAGGGGAATGGCAGGGCAACGGGGAAAAAAAAAAGGCACCCGGGCGGGGGGGCAAAAATTTTGCCCTCACAATCAAGCTGGGGGGTCGTTCTTTTTGAAGGAGGTGGGGCAGGCCAAATGAAAAAAAGGGCTTTGCTATTGGAATCGGCCCAGTCAATACAAACAAAAATAGGGGGGCTTTTGGGTCTTTTTGGGGCTCTAGGGGGAGGGTAACAAAATTTAACTTAAACACGGTTAAAGGGGGGGGGGGCAATTGGCTCACAAAAAATTTTTGGGAAAAAAAGGGAAAAAATTTTTGATTGTGGGATGCTGGGAACATTTCTAATAATGCTGGGGGCAGGAATTTGGTAAATTTTTTCTTTTTGGGGGGCTGGGGGAACAGCTTTGGGGGAAACGATTTTAATGGGAAAGGGGAAAAAAAGAAGGACACCAAACACAAAAAAACCCACAACCGGCAACACCACCCAACCCCCAAACACCCCCACCAAAAACACCACCCACCACACCCACCCACAAACACAAAAACACAACACCCCACAAAAACCCCCACCAAACCCCAACCACACAAAAAACACTTGTACCCAAACAACCAAGGGGAAGAAAAAAAATAAAAAAAAAAAAAAAAGAATCGGGTGTACAGAGGGGGGGGGGAAAATTTAAACCCTCAAAAAAACACTCCCCCCATAATGGGTCGATTGGGGCGGGCCATTTCGGGGCAACGGAAATTGGTGTGGGAAGAAAATTGTATTGGTGAAAAGGGGGGGGGGCAAAAAAAAAACAACGGTAAAACAGTTGTTCCATGGCTCCGGGTAGGCACAGAAGATTTCTACACCGGCCCGGGTTTGTTTCCCCACATCTCTTTGCAAGTGGGAGGTGGGGAAAACGTGGTCTCAACAGGATTCAAAGGGCCTCTGTGGTACCAACCCACACACGGCGTGCAAAAACCCAACCAAACCACACAACAACCCAACCAACAAACCCACAACCCAAAAACCAAACAACCCCAAACCAACCCCCCCGAAAAAACACACCAAACCCCAAAATCAAAACAACCAATGTTCAAGTTTTTTTCATTTGAAAAAATAAATTTGGGGGAAAAGGAAAAACCCCGGGGGCAATTTTAAATGTTAATGGCCTGATAACATATGGGCATTGCCAAATTTGAAGCAAAAAAAAAAGGGCCTTTTTATTAAAAAAGATTAGGGGGGGGGGGGGGACAGGGGGGGGGGGAGTTTTTTTAAATTTCCCAAAGGGAACTGACCCCATTTTTTTTCCTATTTGGCCCAAATCTGCACACAAAGTAAAATTTTCTGGGGAGGGGGGGGGTGTGGGGGACAAGGTTTACACAGGGGACACATCGGTGTTGGAGCAGCGCAGTTTTTTTGCTTCTGCCCCTTTTAACTGGGAACAAAGGGTCACAGTTGTTTCCAAGAGCTGGGTTTACCTTCAAAGGTTTTGCACCAAACAAACAAAAAGAAAAAATAAATGGTGGGTTCTTTGGAAAATTTTCAGGGCAGCAGCCATCTTATGGATAAGGGGGTTGGTCAGGGAAAAAAAAAAAATGGTAACATGGAATCCACCAACGCCCAACCACTATTGGGAGTCGATTGGATAGAGTTTGGGGGTGTGATGCGGTGGGGGCTCGTTTGGGGCATTGCATTTTTTTGCGGTTTGTCATGGTGGGTGGGGTTATGGGTGTTGGGTGGGGCATTTTTGGGGGGGGGCCTGGTCTTCTTTTTTGGGACGTGTGTTCTTATTTGTTTGTCCATGTTTTTGGCATATAATGGGGGTTACATGGAGGAAAGGAAGGGGGGGGGGACCTCCATTTTCAAAGCCCCCACTTGGGGGGCCCATTTCCCAATGGGCTGGGGGGGTCAAAAAGCCAACCAGTGGGGCGGTTTTTGATGGCAACAGGGGGAAAGACTTGGTCTGAAAAAAAAATTCTTGGCTTTTCGGTTTTCCTGCCAAAAAATGGTGCCATTTACCAAAAAAACACCAATTTACCATTGATTCTGCAGTTCCCGCTGTTTTTTTCAGTTTTCTTGGTTGGAACCCCATAAGGTTGTGTCGTTAAAAAACCCAGGGGGGTTTTGCATTGCCAAACAAAATTCCCTTCCGGGGGGGGGGCGTTTTATCAGGGGGAAATTTTCCCAAACTATCGGAGGGGGAAGGGGGGGGGCATCTTTCCACCATCCCCAAAACTTTTGGGTGTAATTGGTAAACAATTGTAGTAATTGCCACACCCCTTAAATTAAAAGGGGCCTGCCCTTACTCCATTAACAAAAAAACAACTTGGGGGCAAAATCAGGATTGGCTGTGGGACCAAATTTCAAATTTCTTTTCCCCCCCTTGGGCCCTGGGGTGTGGGCCACCACCCCCCCCACAACTTTTGATTGTTTAAAACATTTCCCAACATAATGGCCAAATACTTATTAGGACAAAACCAATTTGGGCAAAAAGACAAAATTTTTAATTCCAAATGGCAGATTGCTTTCATGGGGGGTAAAATTGTTTGTGGTACCCTGGTCCAAAAAAATTTGGATTTAGGTTTCGTTAAGGTTAGGTACAGGCCCCCCAAAAACAGAAAGGGGGATAGGCCCTTTCGTCGGACGGAAGCTGGTGCGCATAGGGGGGGGGCGGGATTTTCAGAAAACCACTGGGGGGGGAACCGGCCAAAAATAAAAGTGAGTTAGGGTGGGGGGCGCCCTTTTTTTTTCAGGATTTAAGGTGCAAAAACAAAAAACTTTTTCCCATTGCTTTCAAACCCCATATTCAATACATTTTCGGGTCCTGGGACAAATTGAGGTTCAAGGGGTGGACCCAAAAAAATAATTTTTTCAGCGAAAACAAAATATTAAAAAAAAAAACCAATAGGGGGGGGGACCTTTCTTGGTACCATTTAGTTAACAAAAAAACAAAACTTATTGGGAAAACCATACCACCCTCACTGTTTCCCACTCAACCAAAACTGTTGGGGGGTTGGTTGATAAGGGAGGGGGGGGGCCAAGGGGTGGAAGGGGGTGAGGGGTTTGTACAATGGCACTTTAAAGTGGGATGTTTACCCCTGGGGGATAGTTTTCTTGGGGGAAGGATGTGTTTTTTTTTCAATCTTTTTCAAGGGGGCGGATGGGGGGAAGGTCATTTTTTTGGGGCGGGGGGGGGGGGCAAATCATCTCTTGGTCAACTGAAAACCCATTTGGGCTGACCAAACAGGGGTGATTGATTTCTGAATCCAGGGGGGGGGGGGGGAAAAACGAAGTCCCGTTTACAATGGGGGCGTTGGGGCGTCCTGACCAAAATAACCAGGACATCAGACGGTTAAACATAATGAAAATTGATCACCAGTAGAACATGAAAAGGCCCCCAGGTTGGTCCCAAAAACATTTGCACGTTTAAAAAAAAAAACATCAATTGGTTGACTTTATTGTGGGTTTCTTAGTGGGGAAAGGGCCAGGACGTTGTGAAGGGGTTAATAGTAAAAATTTCTTAACACAAAAAAGGGTGGGGGGGGGCCAAATTTGGGGAAAATAAAACACAACGCAAAATGGGGAAACAAAAAACTTCTGTCCAGCACAACAACAACCAAAAAAAAAAATGCCCAGGGACTTGGGTTATTTTTTTTTTATTTTAGGGGGCTTTGGGATGTCTATGTACAAAAAAAAAAAAAAAACTTTGGCCTTTCCTAATTCTGGCTTGGGGTTCTTGTGTGGTTTTGCCAAAAAATTGTGGGGCATGTAAAGTTTTTGTAACTGGGTTCAATCAATTTCCACAGGGCTAAGGAGTTGGGGGACAGGTTGGTGTAGGGTTGTTAAGGGCCCACATAAAAAAAACTGCCCAACCCGTTTCCCCTTTATGGGGTCGGGGATGGGGGGAATTTAAAATCAACTTGGGGCACTGGGGTCTTTACAGCGGGGAGGTGTACCGGCAGGGAGGAGGTAATTCAGCCGGCATGATGGCAGAAAAAAAGGGGGAAAGGCCCAACATGGGAATGCGGGGGGGGGGGGAAACAGGGGCAAAGAGTTAAAAAAGCTAACCTTTTACTGAACCTGCGGGATGACCAAAAGGGGGGAGGGGGTACAAATTGCGTTTGCCTTTTCTTGCGCCCATGGTGAGATCTGGCAATCAAAGTTAAAACAGGCTGGTTCCAACGTTGAACTTTGCAAAATTCTGAAAAAAAAAAAAAAAAATCAAAACCTTATAACATTTGGGAAGGGCTTTAAAAAAAAACAAAAAATTTGGGGGGGGACCTACCCAAAACACATATCTTCAAAATATATTTAGAAGGGGGGGGTTGGGGGGATGGGTTTAAGCATGTCTTAGGTTTTTGCTTTGTTACCATCTAACATCTGGGGGCCATTTGGGGGGGGTGGGTTTGGGGGGTTTGTGGGTTGTGTGTGGGTGGTGGTTTGTGTGGGTGGTGTGGGTGGTGGTTTGGTGGGTGTGTGGGTGTGCGTTGTGGGTCCCCGGGGCAATGGTGGGGCACGGGTGGTTGGTGTAAAAAACAAAACACAAATGGTAGGTTCTTAAAACTACATTGTGGGTTTTTGCCTTGAATGGGGACACTTGAGGTTGTGTGGTTGGGAGGGTGGGGGCACCAATTTGGTAAACTGTTTATGGGTTGGGTATAGGGGGGGGGGGGGAAGAAAATCCGGGGCAGGGGGGGGGGGAGGGGACTGGTTTTACCAGGTTTGTGGGGGTGGGGGGAACAATTGCCATGGTAGCGGTTTGGAAAGGGGTTCTGGAATGGAGGTGGGACATCTTTACCCCAAGACCCTGGAAATTAAGGATTTATTCTAAAGGTTTGTAAAATCTCGGGGGGGGGGACAAATCTGTACAAAATGGGGGGGGGGACAAAAAAAGGAAAAACATAATGGTTTCCAGGGGGGCAAGAAAAAGGTAATCACCCAAGTGTGGGGTGACCTTCAAACCAAGCCCCGCTGGCGGTAACAGGGGGGTGGTTTTCCTCCCATTTAAGTTTCCGGTTCTGGGTTTCTAAAAAAGGGAGACAAAAAAAAAACAATTGGTGGTTTTTTCTAGATGTGGATCCCATATTGTGGTCAACAATTCAAAACTGGGTGTGTGGGCCGCGCAACCACCACCACCAACCCACCAACACCAACCACCAAACACACCCCCAACCAACACACAAAACACACAACACGGGCATACAACCACCCCACCCCACACCCACACGCGGTCGCACGGCGCTCGCCGCGACCAAAAACCACCACCACAACACCAACCACCCCCAACCCCAACCCACACACACAACCCAACCCAAAAAAACCCAACACTCGGGGGCCGGTAACCAACCAGCCCAAAAAAATGGGAAAATGTTTCTTTCAAGGCCCACAGGCAGTAAACAAAAAAAGGCATTTTTCCAATCTGGTACCTGGGTAAAAAAAAAAAAAATCACTCTGAAGGGGCTTTTTTTTTTTGCTTTTTAACAAAAAAAAAGTATTTGAAGTTAAAGTTTATGGGGACATAAAAAGCCCTTATGAAGACAACCAAAAATTTTTTACAATTGAAAGGCAAATAAAGTTAAATTTGATAAAAACAAGGTGGGCAAATTGTTTTTCACTTTTAGGAAGGGGAACAAACGAAGGAAAAACTGTGCAATTTTAAACAATGGGCAACAATTTTGGTAAATACCAGGGACAAAAACAACCATACATGCAAACACCAACCCAAACAACCCCACCCCCAACCACTCCACACCACCACACACCCACCACCAACAACAACCAACAACACCCACACAAAACAAAAAACCAATCACACACACCACACCCTCACCACCCCAACCAACACACAAACCCACTCTCTCTTCTCTTCTCCTTCTGCTCTCTCTCCTCATCTCACTTTTCCCCGGGGATGAAAAACAGGGGGGGGAAACTGGGGGCAAAGATTGTATTCAAGGGCAAAGAAAAAAAACAACAAAAACACACCATCTGCCCTTAAAACTCTAAAATAAAAAAAGAAAAAAAAAACACAACAAAAAACCCTTATTGTGAGAAAAACATAAATCCCCTTTCAAAAACAAACAGGACAAGTAAAAAATAGGTTAAAACCCAAAACCACAGGAAATCAAAACCAAAAGAAAAGAAAAAAAAAATCCCAAACAGGGAATTTTGACCACAAAGAAAAAAGAAAAATTTTTTTCAGTTATATATTTCATTGTTCTTGAAGGGAACAAAAAAAGGAAAAATTTTTTTTATAAAATGTATTTTTGTTTAAAGTAAAAGAACAAACAACAAAAACCAAAAAACAAAACATAAACCAAAACAACAACACCCCCAACTAACCCAAAACCAAAAATGGCTTTAAAAAAAAAAAACTTTTTTTAAACAAAAACAAATTAAAAAAAAAAAAGGGGGAAAAAAATGACAAATAAGAAGGGGGGAACTTGCCCTTGAAAAGTAAAAAACTCAGTCAATGCTCTTCAAAATTTACTCTAGGGCCTTTAAAAAATTTTTTCTGGGTTTCCCACCGTGGGAATTCTGGTTGGAATAAAAAATAAAAACAGGTGGGGTATTTCAGGTGTGTTTGCTTGGGACAAGGGGAAGGGGAGGGGGGGCGTCGTTTTTTAAGGGGCCACGAGAGGCCCCATGGATGGTTTCTTTAAAGGGGGGGTTGGGAAACACCAAACAACCCCCAAGACAAAATTCCATTTACAAAAGGTTTTTTTTCTCCACCAACTGTTTTGCTTGTGGTTCCACTTGGTTGGGTTTCCCACCACTTCATTTATGTTCTTGTTACCAATTAAAAAAAAAAAAAAACAAAGGGGCTCATGGTATTTTCAAAAGTTTTGGGCCGGCATAACATTGTGGTCCAACAAAAAACAATGGATTGGGTGGTTATAGGTTTGCAAACACATCTTGGGGTGGGGGGGCCACTTCACAAACCCTATTGTTACTTTAAAGGCAACCACAACACCCCACAACACCAACAAAAAAAAACCACCCACCACCAAACCAACACAAAACCCAAAAAAACCAACACCCCGCACCCACCCTTTTCACCCCAAGGGACAAAAACAAGGGCGGCAAAACGGAGTTCTTTGTATCAATGCGGGGGATAATTTTTTACTTAAAAACTTTTTTTTAAAATCCTCCGCCGTGTCCCCGCCTTTTTGACCTTGTTTTTTCTTAGAAAAATTACGAGGCACCAAACCAATTTGGCAAAAACCGTTCGGATTGGTCATATAATTGCACTGACCATTTGTCAAAAGGGAAACTACGTTGGAAAGGTAAAAACCAAAAAACAAAACACAGGCTAGGGCCGGAGGAACAAAACACAACGAAATCAAAACCAAAAAATTTCATTTTTCCAAAGGGCCATAGGGGGGGGGGAAGTAAGTGGAACGGTTTTCTGCCGGTAAAAACGGCCACAGTGGGAGTTTCCCTTGTTTGGCAATCGATGTAGGGTGGATATTTTTTTTTGGGCAGATTAAACCGGGTGTGAGGGGCCCCATGGAACTGTGAGTACGCTAAAAGGGGATTCTTTTAAAATGTAAAAACCCTTTTTTCACGGGGCGGCCCACTGTGTAGGTGTGGGCTTACAAAGGGGGGGAAACCATTTATACACACTTGGAATGGGGGGGAAAACCAAAAGGGATGGTACTATGTACCGGGGGAAATTTACAACAAAAAAGGGTAATACTGGGTGGCGGGGGACGGGATTTGACTGGGAAAACACAAAAAACAAATTTTCCACCACAAAACTTAAACTGGGGAAAAAGGTTCCGAAACGAAAATGAGGTAAAATGGAGGGGGGGGGACAATTGGGCGATTAATTGGTCATCCAAAAACATATTTTTTTTTTTTTGTACAAATGGGTTGGGAAGAAAACCAAAATCCCATATTGTCAGCGTTTAGTTGAATTAGCATGGGGGGAAAATGTCAACAAAATGGGGGGGGGGGTGGGGAAACCGGTAAACACCTGCAAAGTTTTAAAGGAAACAATTCGGGGGCCGGGGGGATGTTGTTTGGTGGGCATCCCCCTCCTACCCAAGACCCGACCATGCCCAATTGAGGGTGTATTGAGGGAAAAAAACCCAATCTTTTCGAAAAAAAATCATTCCAGGTAAAGGGGGTGACTGGTTTGGCAACAAAACTTTAGAACGCAAAAAAAACAAAAAAAAATGTTCATTTTATTTATCCTATTGGGTCTACTAGATTTTCGCAAAGGCGGGTTTGATTTCTGTTGGGGGCCCCACACCACGGGGTTAATTTTGCTACAAGGCTTTGGAAGTTGGTAAACGGGGGGGGGAGGGGGGGGTCAAGTTTTCCAACAAAGGGTTTTTGTTCCTGGATTTTTACAGGGGTGACTTTTTTGATTAAGGTAAAGACAAGAAACAACCGGGGGGGTTGGGTGGGTTTCGCTGGGGTTTTCCCCATTGGAAATGTGTAAGGGTGGAAATCCTACCAAGGGGAAGGGGTCCTTTGGGGGGGGGGGCCAGTGCTGTTTTGTTGTGTATGTTTTTTCATCAATGGAAACATGCCCAAGGGAAGGGGTGGTTGGACAACCCCTGCCCATCGTGTCCAGACGTTTCTGTTGCTGGGGATGGTTTACAAAAAGGTGTTTGGGGGAAAAACCAAAAGTAGAGGGAAACAAACAAAACCAAAAGAGGGGGAAAACAGGAAAAATTCAAAACAGGGGAATTTAGAAATCAAAAAACCCCTTTGTCCCACACAAGGGGGGGGCAAGGAGGTTGGCAGGGGCTTTTGCCGGTGGTTCCCCAAGCGAAACAAAAATTGGGTCAAGGTTTTAACCCAACCTCGGGGGGGGGGGGGGGGGGGGGGACGTTAGTAAAAACCACCAATGCAGAAGGAAATAGGCAAATGGGGGGGGGGGGAACAAACACCATAAACAAGTTGAAAAAGGAGGGGGGGGGAAAGGTTGATTTACCTTGGGGAAGTTCCCAGGAGGGGAGAGGGGGGGGGGAAGGGGGGATTTAGGGGTTGGTATTAGGTTACTTCAGGGGAACTCAAAAAAAAACACTTTTTAAGGGCCGGCATTGGGCGGGAAAAATTTTGGCAAGGTTCAACCCAACCCACAACAAAAAGCCAAAACAGTGGGGAATTTTTAGGGGGGGGGGGGGACTGAGCGGCAACGGGCGGGGGATGTTACCCATACCAGGACACGACATTGAGGGGGGGGGGGGGGGGGACTTACAAGGGCGGGAACAAGGTTTTCCGTTTTCATTGGGCAACTTTGATACCGGCCCTTTCCCACTTGGGGAAAAGTTTGCCAAACAGTGTGTGGGTTCACCACGGTTTCAGGGGGAAAAAAGATGATAGGGGGGGGGGGGACCTCATTTGAGGGGGGTTCTGCCAACGGGGGGCGGGGAGCAACAAAAGGATGGTTTGCCAGGTTGGGTGTGGGGGGGGGGACGCCTATGGGGGGGAAAGAGCGGGGGTGAACGTGTGGGGGGCCCAGAAAAATGAAGGGGAATTTTACCCAGGAATGGACAGACAGAGGGGGGCAGGGGATATGGATTGAACTAACAAGTTTCCGCTTAAGGGAAAAAGGGGTTTGTTGGTTTTAGGTTCCCCCCCCCACACTGCGCCCCCGCCACCCCCCCAACATTGTTTTTTCGGGGCCTAACAGGGGAGTGGGGAAGGAATCCTTGGGAAACGAGGGTCCCAGGGAAAAAAAGGTGGGTTAAATGGGGGGGGTCACATCTTCTCGAACAAGCCTTTTTAAGGGACCAGTTTTTCTGGGGGGTATTCCAATTTGGGGCCCAGGGGGGGGGGGGGGGAATGGGTAACCAATACAGGTGATTAAGATTACAAACACTTGCCAGGATTTTTCGGCAGGCTTTATTCAATTCAACCCCCCACGGCAAAAAAAAAAAAAAAAAAAAAAAAAAAAAAGAAAAAAAAAAAAAAAAAAAAAGGTGGTATAGGTAGGGGAAAAAAAAATTGTTACCCAGTTTTTTGGTTTTGGGGAAAAAAAGATTTCAGGACTAAAGGCTTCACGATGGGGGGGGACTAATTGTTGTCACAGTTTCTGTAAGGGCAGAATTTAGGCATTACAGTGCATTAAAGCGGCTTCAGCAGGCGGGGGGGACAGCAAATGGCTTTAATACTCAGGGAAGGGGGGGGGGGGGGGGGGGGGGGGACGGGGGGGGGGGGGGGGGGAACCCATGTTTACGGGGGACTCAAGCAACCGTGGGAACATCTGGGAATGGGAGTGGTTGAAATTTGATGCAGGGGAGGGTAAGGGGGATTTGCATGGGGAAAAATTCATTGGAAAAGGGGGCCCTTTTTGGCATAGTGGTTTTAAACCCACACTTGGGGGGCAGGGCTAGTTAAGCCAAAAAAAGGGGGTGGAAAAAGGCTCATGGTGGGCATCAGGTGGAAAAACAAGGTGCCTGCGGAAAATGGGGGATTAGGGGCTTTCTTTTGGGGCCGAGACAGTCCCAAAACAACCGGCAAGGGGTAATCGTAAAAAATGGGCGTAAGACCATCCAGAACAAGGCAAGGGTGAACGAGGGGTGGGGGCAGTCCCTCCAAAAAGGGGGGGCAGGGCGGTTGTAAGGGGGGCCTTTTTCCTTTAATTCAGGTCCACTGCAAACCAAATCTAACGACTGGCCTACCCGCACATTGTCCACAAGGTTTTTTTTCATATTGAGGGCTCTTTTGGGGCGGGATGGACCAACCCCGCAACAGGTTTGTTTGCGCGTTTTTCGGGCGGGGGGGGGGGGGATCGGACCAAGGCAAAACTCTAGGGGGTCTATTTCCACAAGGAGGGGGAATTCTAGGGAACCCCGGTTAACAAAAAGCAGGTGGGGGTTCCCAACGGACTTGGGGGACAAACTACGCTTTCAACCCAGAACAAAAGGGGTGCAAGTGGGGGGTCCTGGGGGGAAGAAAGCTTGGGGCCCGGCATCAAAGGGGGAAAAGCCAGGGGGGCCCACCTTGCAAAGCATGGAAAGGGGGGGGACCCCGGGCAAACCCCAAAACGGAGGTGGAAGCGGTGACAAAAAATCATCGTTTAAGGGGGGGAGGGAATGATGTTGGGGGGGGAAAAAAAAAAGGGGGGACCCTGGGGGGGGTGTTGGGGGGGACCCAAAAGGATTTTTGGGGGGCCTTTTTCCCAAAGGAAGGTCATGTTGGGCACCCACAAAAACGGCAAAAAAAAAAGGGCAACAAGAAAACACCGAGCGGTATTAAGGGAGAAAAACCTTTGACAATGTCTTTTTTTTAAGGCCCCCCAAAAAAATGTTTGCGTTTTCCCAAAACTCTTAACAAGTTTCCTAGTGAAACACCAGGGGCTTGGGGAATGATGGGGACCCCTCCAGCTGGCAATTTTCTGCAGGTGAACCTGGGGAAGAGTCCAAAAAAGGTAGGAGGGCAACCCAGGGGGGAATTGATGGGTGTGCCCCGGGGAAGGATTCTTCCCATTTAAACCCAAAGGGAAGGTTTTGACCTTGCTAGGCCTGGGAAAAGCCTACCCCTTGCTTGGGGAGGCCCCACAGGGTCGGATTAACCGGGGTTTCCCACAGGGATCTATGGGACCCCCACAAAGGGGATTTTTCGGGGGGGACCCAGTTCCCCCCCCCCCACCCCCCCCCCCCCCCCCCACCCCACCCCCCCCTTCCCCCCAAAGGCAAAGGGGGGGGACAAACCGGGGGAAAAAAAAACGTCTTAAGGGGGGGGGCCCAAAAGGGGGGAACCACTCAGGTTGAAAACAAAACCCACCCCACAGAGGGCTGGGTTACGTACTCCCAGCCGTGTGTTCGTCCCCCACCAGTCTGGAAGAGTAGGGTCTTTTCCGAAACAATGTTGAAAAACCACCCCCAAAATCCGGTCCAGTGGCATTTAAAAAACAAACCAGGGGGGAATTGGGGGGGATGGGCGCCCAAAAACTGGGGGGGGGGGCAGCAAACCGGGGGACCTTTCTGCAAAACCCACAAAAAACCCCAAAAAATGTTTAAAACCACGAAGGGGCTGGTCACGCCATTGCCAAACCCCAAAAGTAAGGGTTCCTAGTAACTTTCTTTTTTTTTCTGGAACGGGTGGACAACCGGGCAAACAATAAAAAAAAGGGCGCCTTTCTTGAACCCGCCCAAGAAAATACAAAGTTTTCAATTGAAAGTTATTCAAGGGTATGGGGAACAACAGTTTCGCCAGTGCGCCCACCACGCAGGGTGCCAGGGGGGGGCCCAGGGCAACCGAGGCGGGGAAAACGGAGGGGACGGGGAGGGGGGGGGGAAGGAAGGGGAGGGGGGTGGAGATGAGAGGAGGGGAGGAGAGAGGAGGGGGGAGACAGGACAGGGGGGATTTTGATTTGAAACTCGGAAACTGATGATCTTTTAAAAAATGGGCCCCACACAAAAGGATGGAGGGGGGATTTTTTAGGGGCCAGCGGGGGGCCTAAGGGTCTTTACCAAATTTGGTCCGGTGGTCATGGCAGGAACAATTATGTTCAAAAAAAAAACCCCCCCAAAACCTAAATTTCAATTCATAGGGGGGGGGGGGGGGGGGGACCAATTTCAAAAAATTAAAAGCAACCATTTGGTAAATTTTTTAAATTTACAAACAAAAACTATCAACAAAAAAAAAAAAAAAAACAGGTGGCTAATGGGAGGGGGACGGGGGGAGGGGTGGAAAACGAAAAAAGGGGAAAAAAAACAAACTTCCCAAAACAAACACACAAACAAAACTACCGAAAAAAAGGAAGAGGGGAAGGTCAGAGGGGGAAGGGGGGGATGGAGAAAGAGAGAAATGGTTGGGTTTAGGGGGGGGGGAGGAGGAAAAAAAACGGGATGGTAGGGGGGGGGGGGGACAGGGGGTGGGGGAAGGTTGGGGATGCGGGGTCGTTTTAAACGGGGGAAGAGGGGTTTGTTATGGTTGTGGGGGACTTTGGACGGGAATGGGGGCCGCAATCAAGGGTTAAATCAAAACCTAAACATTGAAAAACCAAAACCTGGAAGGTATAAAAATGGGGGTTATGGCAAATGGGGGGTTCCCTTGAAAGTTTTAAACAGTATCCATATTGTAGAATTTTCGGGTTGGGGGACGTGGGAGTTCCCAGGGGGGGGGGGGGGGGGGGGGGACATTATTGGGTCCAGAATACAGGCTAGGCTTCTTTTGTTTATAGATCAATGCGGGGGTAGGGGGAAGGAAAAAGAAATTTCGTCGGGGAGCAGGAAAAAAAGCTGTTTTCGTCTTGTTAAAAAAAAGGGGGCATGATCTCTAACATGGGCAGTATGTGGTCGGTCAAAAGATTTGTTTAAACAGGAAACTTTGGGTTGCCTGTTGAATTTCCAAAATGCCTCTTCAGAGGAAGGGAAATTTGGCGAGAAATATTTTTTGTCATTCAAAAAAAAAAAAAAAAAAACGGATATTGCCAAAAGTCACTTGAAGGGGGCCCAACAATTAAACCAGATCAAAATAGGAAGCCTTCAGAGGGGCGCGAACCCACATGTTTCCCGCTTCACGGGCAAAAACTTGACGGGGAACTACAAAAGGAGGAAACGGTTTTGACAAACAATTTTGTCAGGGGTTCGGGGGCCAAAACCCACGTGCGGGATGACTTGGTTGGGAGGGTGGGAAAAAAATACTGGGGTTCCCGGATTTCAGGGGACCAAAAACAAAAAATAAGTAATTTTTGGGGGCCCTTCTTTGGGGGGGTGGAATGAAAAGGTGATTGAAAACAAAATGCAAGTCCGCTAAAAAAAACAATATCATAAAAAGATTTTATTTTTACGTCGGTTTGAAACGTTGGATGGGGCCTTAAGGGGGGGATGGGGACCTTTCTAAACGGTGGGTATTTCTGGGACCCGTGTTCAAATAAGGGGGGGGGAAAAAGGGATTAGGGGGGAAGGGAGGGATGGGGTTTTCAGGGAATGGGGGGGGGGGGGGGGGAACCCACGGAAGGGGTCCCTGTGGCCCCCTTTAAGCATTTTGAGAAGAGGGGGGTGCCTGGGGGACCGGTGGTCAGTGAAAAACGGAGTGGGTGGGGGGACTTTCTAAGGATTACATGTGCGGGCCCACAGCTTGTTGGGATTTTCAGAAAAAAAAAACTTTTTTTTTCATGGTCCCTGAGAAGGGAAAATTTGGTGTTGGTTGTCACGAACTATTTTTCGAAAACAGCTCACAACTCTTTGGCCCTTAGTTTTTTTCCCCAAGGTCAGGGGAAAAAAAACAAAACACCCATTTTCCCCAGCTGAACATGATTGACAGGGACCATTGTGGGCTTATCAACTAGATTGTTATGAAAAGGTTTTTTTTTGGTGAAGCGGGGGGGCATCATTCTTTTTCGAAACCAAACTGCTTCAAAAAAAACAGGCATTTCAAAAAAATCGAAAGGCCCTTGTGCCCAGGGTTTTTTGGGGCATAAACAGCAAAAAAGCAGGGGACTCCCATAGGGGACGGATGCAAAAACCATCCACCCAATTTTATTCAAGCAAAAACGCTACCCACCCAAACACCATCTAAAACCCACATCAAAAAGTTCCTTTGTCACAATACTTCTGTTCATGGATTTCTGTTCTTCAGGGGCCTTCCCCACAACCAATTAACAACCTCACCCGCAAACGGGCAAACAGGAAACAACGACTCCCCCACTTTTTTTCAGGGTTTCCCAAGGATTGGATTTTTGTTGGGGATATTGTTGGGGCTTTTGTGGGGGTTCACCAAAGGGGGGATTTTTCAATCGGTATGTTTTACCAGGGAACCCTCTGTCTTCCCCCACGTTTTGCCCCACAAAAACCAACCTGTGCTCTTCCACTAATTTTTTTTGATTTTACCAACGGGGAACCGTAGGAGGGCTACAAACACCAAACATTCCAACGTGGTTACAAAAAAAGTAATCTGATGGGGACCCAAAAAAGCCCATTCATTGGGGATGGCGATCTAAACTTAGGGGGGGGGGGGGGGGACCCACTACCTAATTTGTGCTGTCGGGCCTACATTACGGGTGTGGTTTGTTTTTGAAAAAAAAATTTTCGTGAAGGTTCAAAACAATGTCAGGCCCAAAACACAAAAAAGTTGGGAAACACTGGGTTTGGAAATAAAAGAATGTGTCCAATAGGAGGCCCACCTCCTACCAAATTTGCAAGGGGGGGGAAAACTGGTAAATGGGATGGTCCAAAACCACACGTGGAAAAAAAAAGGTGGTGTTTTCAGTAGGGCAAAAAAATATTTCTGGGCACAGGGAACTTGGGACAAACACCAAATAACAAAAACTTTTTTTGATTGTTCAAAAACACTTGGGGGCAAGGGCTTGTTGTTCATAAAAAGGGAACAATGTTCGGCCAGGGTTTTGAACTGTTTACAAAAAGCTGCCGCCTTTTCAACTTCCTGTGGTAAAAAACTCAAAAAAGTCTTTGCCCAGTTTTAACAGAGGGTTTTTAATTGGGGGACAATCTGTTTTTAAACCCTTTTGTTTTGGGGATTTTCTTGTGCAGGGGTTTGGTGGGGGCTTCAATGTGGAAAAAAAAAACAAAAAAACACATTGGTGCTGAAACAACAAAGGGGGAAACTGTGAATGTGTGTGGGGGGTGGGAAAGTGGTGGGGGTGAAAAAAAAAAGGGGGCATGTGCCGGAGCTGAGTGGGGGGGAATTGTAGAGACAGGGGCAAATGGCAGTACGGAAAAAGGGCAAGGGACAAAAAATTACAAAAAAAGGACTTCCACTCAAAAACCCATAAGATTCATCGGGCCCATAAATTATTGGGAAAACTGGCATTGGGCCTTTTCTGGAAAGGGGGGGGGGGGGGGACGGTGTACAGGAATGGCCAAAACGGTCGGGGGACTGGTTTCAGAACAACCAAAAGAGGTGGGGGTTTTAAACTCCCCCATGTCTATTAGTCCATTCTCAACAAAACAATAAATTTTGGGTTGTGTGTTGGTGGTTTGTGGTGTTGGGTGTGTGTTGTGTGTGTGTGTGGTTGTGGGTGTTGTGGCGGAAAAAACACTAAAAGGGTGTTTTACCTGTTCTTTTTGGTCCATCATTATGTCAAACTTTAAAAAACTGTGCTTTTTTTTTGTATGTCTTTATTTTGGATAATTTTTGGTGTGCAAAACAATGGAAAAAATTTTGAACTTTGAAATTTAAAACGGGGGATGGTTTGTTACCGATGGTTCTGTATTTTTTATTGGGGTTTCTTGTGGTTTTTGTTTGGTGTGTTGTTTTTTTTTTTCCGTACCACCACTTTTGAATTCAAAAACAAGAATGAGAGGATTTACCGATTGTGGAGGAAAAAAAGAAGGGGTGGGGGAACCCAGGCGCCAAGTGTCAAATATGGTACATTTAGGGGGGGGGGGGGGGGCAATTAATTTCTGTATAAACAGTAAATTGGGCCATATGTCCAACAATGTTTTGTTTTTTGTTGTTTGTTTTTACAGGAAGGAAACAAACAACAAAAACCAAACAACAAACAAGCAAAATACAAAATAGACACCGTTACATATGTTAAGCACAACAGGGAAAACAGTGGGGACGGGGGAAAAAAAAAAAGAGAATTGTAGGATGGACACATCTTTTGCAAGGATTCTAACAGCTTAGTGCTTTCACCCACCTTCCTTCCTCACTATCTCCATTTCGAGTGGAGGTTGTGAAAGGAAAGGGGAAGGGGGACTGGGCATATGGAAATGTGTATTAGATCAAGATTTAAAGTCCATGTTTTTCGAAGGAATCACATTGGCTTAAGGTGTTTTTTTTTTTCCGATGCCGATGAAATAGGTTTTAGTTTGTCGGTGACAGCATTTAAAAGAATTAAACAAGTGCGGGATTTTATATACTATTGCTCAAACGACTCTGAAAAAAATGTGAAGCAATTTGGTCTACATGTTTGATTTTGCACTTAGTATATATAAAGTTTAGCTAGCATAATAATGAAATCAAAAACTGTCTTGTTTTCACACGTTGATCTATTCCAAAAATAACGATATCTCGGTGATTTTGATGCTAGATGTGTTTCGACATTTTTCATTAAATAACTTTTCAACTTCTTTCCAAAATGTTTGAGCGTGGTTGCATATCCATAAGAAGTGTTGGGACCGAATTCTCTCTTCGTTACAAAAAGTACAACTTGTTGTGTTTGTTAAGCCCATAGCATTTAAGGCAATATTTTGTACCAATAAAGTCTGTGTACGATTCGAAGTTATTTTTATGTTAATTAATTATTCATTCATGTGTGTGTGCGCATGCATGTGAGTATAATTATGTGTGTGTGCATGCGTATGAATGTGCGCGCGCGCGCGCGGTGTGTGTGTGTGTGTGTGTGTGTGTGTGTGATCTGACTCCTTTATGTGCTTTGCTATTATTTACCATTGTACACGTATTTTAACATTCTGTGAAATCAAGTTTTCCATTATGTAATACTGAAAATCTATCATAAGTATTGTTGTTTACCAAGTGTGTTTTACTATTGCTTGATCATTTATTATGCACATCATCATCATCATCATCATCATCATCATCATCATCATCATCACACTTTAATGCTTCTTTTAATCAGAATTAAGGTCTGACAGTGTTGTTTCTTTTTTTCTTTTTTTTCTTTTCTTTTATTCTTTTTTTTATTTTATTTTATTTTATTTATTTATCTTTTTTTTTTTTTTTTTTTTAGTTTTTTTGAAGCAAATTCTGTGTGTGTGTGTGGTGTGTGTGTGTGTGTGTGTGTGTGTGTGTGTGTGGTGTGTGTGTGTGTGTGTTTAGTATGTGTTTATCTACATGTATGAGATTTTACATTATAACTAAATTGATTTTGTTGGGTTGTGTTGTTGTTGAGTTATCCTACTTGTTTATGTTTATTGTTGCTGAGTTACCCTACTTTTTATTGTTCGTTGTTTTTCATGTTTATTTATGTCACTAACGTATAGTTAGTCAGCAGCACGATTGTAGTTTCTCAGAATTGAGATAATAAAGTATTCTTGTATTTTGTATGTTCAGCGCTTTTAGTTTTTCGTCTGTTGTTAGAGATACAGCTGGATGGAGTAGCTTTGCTGCACGTCTATGGAGAGAATTCAGCAGCCTTTTTGTGGACGTCACTACTTCCCGTCCCACACTGTTGAAGCGTAATTGATACGTGACATTAGTGTGTGCATTGAAGAAAAGTTTAAGCACATTACTGTTGACGTAGCGCTTTAATTGAGATAAGAGGAAAAGGTGTGTTTTGAGACTACCTTGCATACGTTATTGAGATGAGAAGAGGAGTCAATTGGTGTTTTTGGGCGGGTAGACTATAATCATAGATTTGGTTTTGGCTGGGTGTATGACCATGAGTTTGAATGACACCAGTCTGACACGTCGTTTAGACTTTCCTGGAGAGAAGTTTCTATTGTCAGTAGATCACTACCATTCGTTTGGAGTGACGAGTCATCGGCAAATAAATCTGTCGTGACCTTTTCATCTGATACGGACAATGGTAAATCATTGATAAGAAGCAGTGCGAATGTTCCCCCTAGGGGGGCTATATACTGAAGCCCTGTCAATGAATTTACCATTGTCCGTATCAGATGAAAAGGTCATGACAGATTTATTTGCCGATGACTCGTCACTCCAAACGAATGGTAGTGATCTAGACAATAGAAACTTCTCTCCAGGAAAGTCTAAATGACGTGTCAGATTGGTGTCATTCGAACTTAATTGTCATACACCCAGCGAAAAACCAAATCTATGATTATAGGTACCCGCCCAAAACACCAATTGACTCCTCTTTGCCTAAAACTTCAGTTAAATGGCACTTCTATCGAGCAGGTAGATGAGCATCATGTTTTAGGGTTAATGATAGATAAGGAATTGAAATGGCAATCTCATCTCAATAACGTATGCAAGGTAGTCTCAAAAAATCTTTTCCTCTTATCTCAATTTAAAGCGCTACGTCAACAGTAATGTGCTTAATCGTTTCTTCAATACCCACATAATGTCACGTATCAATCACACTTCAACAGTGTGGGACGACGAGATAGTGACGTCCACAAAAAAGGCTGAATCCTCTCCACAGACATGCAGCAAAGGTACTCCATCCAGCTGTATCTCTAACAACAGACGAAAAACTAAAAGCGCTGAACATACAAAATACAAGAATACTTTATTATCTCAATTCTGAGAAACTACAATCGTGCTGCTGACTAACTATACGTTAGTGACATAAATAAACATGAAAAACAACGAACAATAAAAAAGTAGGGTAACTCAGCAACAATAAACAATAAACAAGTAGGATAACTCAACAACACAACCCAACAAAATCAATTTAGTTATAATGTAAAATCTCATACATGTAGATAAACACATACTAAACACACACACACACACACACACACACACACACACACACACACACACACACACCATACTAATTTTCAGAATTTGCTAAAAAAAAAAAAAAAAAAAAAAAAAAGATAAATAAATAAAAAATAAAATAAAATAAAAAAAAAAAAGAAAGAAAGAAAAGAAAAAAAAAGAAAAAAGAAACAACACTGTCAGACCTTAATTCTGATTAAAAGAAGCATTAAAGTGTGATGATGATGATGATAATGATGATGATGATGATGATGATGATGTGCATAATAAATGATCAAGCAATAGTAAAAAACACACTTGAGTAAACAACAATACTTATGGTAGATTTTCAGTATTACATAATGGTAAACTTGATTTCACAGAATGTTAAAATACGTGTACAATGGTAAATAATAGCAAAGCACATAAAGGAGTCAGATCACACACACACACACACACACACACACACACACACACGCGCGCGCGCGCGCGCATTCATACGCATGCACACACACATAATTATACTCACATGCATGCGCACACACACATGAATGAATAAATTAATTAACATAAAAATAACTTCGAATCGTACACAGACTTATTGGTACAAATATTGCCTTAAATGCTATGGGCTTAACAAACACAACAAGTTGTACTTTTTGTAACGAAGAGAGAAATTCGGGTCCAACACTTCTTATGGATGTGCAACCACGCTCAAACATTTTGGAAAGAAGTTGAAAAGTTATTTAATGAAAAATGTCGAAACACATCTAGCATCAAAATCACACGAGATATCGTTATTTTTGGAATAGATCAACGTGTGAAAACAGAGACAGTTTTTTTGATTTCATTATTATGCTAGCTAAACTTTATATATATAAGTGCAAAATCAAAACATGTAGACCAAATGCTTCAATTTTTCAGAGTCAGTTGAGCAATAGATATAAAATCGAATTGTTTAATGCTAAAGTCAACAACAAACTAAACCATTTTCATGCTGCATGGAACAACTATAAGCCAATGATTCCTTAAGACAACATTTCTTTAAGATCTTGATCTAATACACATTTCCATATGCCCAGTCTTCTTTCCTTCACAACCTCCCTCTGAAATGGAGAGAGTGAGGAAGGAGAGGAGAAGCAATAATCTGTTTAATCTTGCAAAAGATGATGTCACTCTTTTTTTCCCCACTGTTTTTCCCCTGTTGTGCTAAACTTATGTACATGTCTATGTTATTTTGCTTGCTTGTTTGTTTGTTTGTTTTTGTTGTTCCTTCTTTAAAAAAAAACTGTTTTGGACATATGCCATTAACTGTTTATACAGAAATGATGCTAATGTACATATGACTTGGCGCACTGTCCTCTTTATGCGCATCTGTAAAATGTGAAGGAAAAAAAAAAAAAAACAAACAAACAAAAAACACAAAAAATAACAGAACAATCGGTAACAACCATGCCTTAATCAAATCAAATTTTCATTGTTGCACACAAATTATCAAAATAAAGAATACAAAAAAAAGCAGTTAAGTGAATAATTATGGCAAAGAACAGTAAAACACCTTTAGTTACCGCACACACACACACCCACACACACACACACACACACACACACACACACACACACACACACACAATTATTGCTTGTTGAGAAGGGATATAGACATTGGGATAAAACTCTCTTTTGTTCTGACCAGTCGGACCGTTGGCATCCTGTACCGTCTTCCAGAAGGCAGCAGTTCATAATTATGGGCCAGGATATGTGAGGAGTCTTTTGTAATTTGTCTTGCCTTTCGTACTGCATGCTTCTCATACAATTCACTCATGCTCGCTTGCCTTTCACCCACCACTTTCCCACACACATTCACAGTCTTGTTCAGCACATTTTTTTTTTCACATTGAGCCCACCAAACCAGCACAAGAAGCCAAAGGTTAAAACAGATTCAATAAAACATCTGTAAAACTGTGCAAGGATTTTTGAGTTTACATGGAGTGAGCGCAGCTTTTGTAAACAGTAAACCCTGGACTGACATTTCTTATGAACAGCTGCAGTGTTGAAATCAAAAGTTAGTTTGTTGTCAAGTGCTGTGCCCAGATATTTCTACTGAGACACCCTTTCCACAGTTGACCATCAATTACAAGGTCTGCAATGGGGGATGGGGGCTCTACGGAAATCTATCACCAGTTCTTTTGTTTTGCTGACATTTAACTTCAGAAAGTTTTCAAAACACCAAACCGTAAATGTACCGACAGCATCAAAATAGGTAGTGTCTAAGTTAGATAGATCAAGGATGGCTGTGTCATCAGAATACTTAACAACTGATGTTGTGTTTGAGCCTCTACGGTCGTTGGTATAAATAGTGAAGAGCACAGGTGAAAGCACAGTGCCTTGGGGTGAACCAGTGGTTGTGGAACGTGGGGAAGGGGAAGACAGAGTTCCCTGGTAAAATACTGATTGAGATCTGACAAGAAAGCTCATAATCCAAACAATCATCTTGGGGAAACCTGAAGAGTGAGTAGTTTCTGTGCCGTGAGGTGAGGTTGTATTGTGTGGAATGCTGAAGAGAAATCAATGAAGAGTATTTTGACAAAGGAATTTGATGTGTTTAGATGTGTGTAAGCGTTGCTGAGTAATGTGATGGTTGCATCGTCTATGGATCTACTTTGCTTGTATGCAAACTGGAAAGGCTCGAGTTGATGCTGTGTTTGTGAAAGCAGTTTCGAAAGAATGATGCGCTCAAAACATTTCATAACAATGCTAGTGAGAGCAACAGGCCTGTAATCATTCAGCTGGGATGGTTTTCTTGACTTGGGGACTAGGCAGATGGTTGAGTTTTTCCAAATAGTCGGGACAACACATTCTCTCAGGGACCATGAAAAAAGTTTACTGAAAATCCCACTAAGCTGTGCAGCACATGATCTTAGAAGTCTTCCACTGACACGGTCAGGACCTACTGCTTTATGTAGATGAAGTTTCTTGAAAAGTCTCTCAATGCTAGTGCCAGGGACCTCCGTGTCATCTGAACCATCCTCTTCCCTAATCTTCTTATGAAGGTCAGATACCACGTTAGAAAGGTCATCTCTAAGGTCATCACGTTCAAAACGACAGTAGAAATCATTGAGATTGTTAGCGGACTTGATTTTATATCACTTTCAGTCAAAGAGCAAAAGTTACTTTTTGGGTTTGTCCTGATCTGACAGTATTTTCAGCCCTCGCCAAGCATCCCGCGTGTTGCCCGACTGAAACTTGTTTTCAACGTTCTCCTTGTATTCTAGTTTTGCTGAGCGAATTTCGCCTCTGAGCTTCTTTTGAACTAGTTTTCTTTCTGCTTAATCACCAGACTGAAAGGCCTTTTTCTTCTGGTTAATTGTGGCCTTCAGTGACTTGGATATCCGTGGCTTATTGTTGGGATACCCTTTTTACAAGATCGAACAGCTTTTCTGGCTCGACGAAATTTCTTCTTCCCTACCCACGCATTGATCTATACAAAAGAAGCCTAGCTTATTCTGGACCATATGTCTGGAACTCACTCCCACCGAATCTACAAAATATGAATACTTTAAAACTTTTCAAGGAACATTTGCATAAACATTTTATATCTCAGTTGTTTAATTAGTTGATTAAACTGATTAGCGCCCATTCGCAAAGTCTTCTGTGAACCATACTTTGAATACATCGTCAAAACATAAAACCTACTCCGTTAAAATCGCTCATCCCCACTCCCACTCTGTCTACCATCCCTTTTCTCCTCCCCCTACCTACCATTCTCTCTTCTCCATCCTCCTCTGACCTCTCTCTTTGTAGTTTTGTTTTGTTTGTAAGTTTCCTTCTGTTTCACCATCCCCCGTCTCATAGTACTTTTTTTTTGAATAGTTTGCTTTAAATTATATAGATTACAATGTTGCTATGTTGAATTGTCAGTATGAATGATATGTGTTGAAATAATGTATGCATGACAAGGACAGATTGTAAGACTAGGCTCTGGCCTAAAATCTCCATCTTTGTGTATTAAAGATCAATCAATCGATCAATCAATCTCTGTCTCTCTCTCTCTCTCTCTCTCTCTCTCTCTCTCTCTCTCTCTCTCTCTCTCTCTCTCTCTCTCGTGTGCTTGGGCACGCGCGTGTGCGCACTGGCGAAACTGTTTCATACTTGATACTTAATGATACTTGATTCTTGCGGTGTAGAAGGCCTGTATGGCCTGTTCACCGTTCCAAGAAAGAAGTTACTAGACTACGTGTGGCATGCGTGGCACAGCCTCGTGGTAACATTTTTGGGTTGTGCAGAGTCGGTGCATTCCCCCAGTGCGCATCCAGTCTGTTTTTAAATGCACTGACGGATGGGGGGTGGTTACAACATTGTTCGGAAGACTATTCCAGACTGTGACGACACGCTGGGAGAAGTAACCAGCTCGTGTGTTCAACCTGGAGTGTCCCTTGGCCAGCTTAAGACTGTTTCCCCGGGTGTCCTTGCCTGGAAGGGGGGGGGGGGGGGGGGGGGGGGGGGGGGGGGGGGGACTGGTCGATCTGTGTCATAGATCCTGTGGACGTGTATGTATACGTCGATCATGTCACCTCTGGTTCGACGGTGCTCCAAGCAAGGTAGCTTCAGGCTAGCAGGACGTTCTGGGTAGGGGAGATCCTTCAGGGGACCTATCAGGCGGGTTGCTCTCCTTTGGACATCTTCCAGGTCACTGCAGAGTGTCTTGTGTCTTGGTTGCCAGACTGAGTGGCCATATTCCAAAGCTGGTTTCACTAGGAACTTGTAGAGTGAAACGAAAATTTGGGGCGTAAGATGGTCAAAGGTTCTCCTTATAACGCCTAGGGTTCTGTTGGCTTTTTGCTGTTATGTGTGCCACATGATTCTTGATGCTCAAATCTTTGTCCACCAACACACCCAGGTCTTTTTCAACATCATTCTCCTCTAACCGATGAGTGCACTCCACTCCCTTGGGGTTGCGTCCCTTCATGCTGCAGGTGGCTGCTTCCTTTGGATGGCGCAGTCTCAGGACACTGCACTTTTCTGGGTGAAAGCGTAGTTGTCAGTCCGTGGACCACTGCTGTAGCCGGTCTAGATCCTCTTGAAGAGTAGCCCTACAGTTGCTGTCGTCGCTACGCGCAAAAACCTTGGTGTCATCCGCAAAGAGCTCAATATGACTGTGGACATGGCGAGGCAAGTCGTTGATGTACATGACGAGTAGGATAGGCCCTAAACGCTGCCTTGAGGGATGCCACTCGTCACCCTTGCTTGTTCTGATCTTACGCCATTTACGATGACCTGCTGTGACCTGTCGGCAAGAAAATCCCTAATCCATTCGAGGACCTTTCCACTGATGCCATGAGCTTCCACTTTGGCTACTAGCCTGCAGTGGGGTACACTATCAAAGGCTTTCATGAAATCCATGAAATCCACCCCTCCTCCTGCATCAATCATCTCAGTCCAGATGTCCAAGGTGCTGAGTCGTACATGGTCGTCTCTGAGTAAAGCCATGCTGTCGCCTGCTGATTAGTCTGTTATCCTGGAGGATAATTCATACTATGCTATGCTATGCTATGCTATGCTATGCTATACTGCTACAGACTGGATTAGGCCATTCGTGAGCCTTTAGTCTGATCTTTTTCAAACAAAACTGGTAATTCCTACACTATACTTTTTTTTTTTTTTTTTTTTTTTTTTTTTTTTTTTTTGCGTGGGTGATGATAGCGCCGAAATCTGAAAGTTTATCTAATCACGTATGTACAGTCTGCCCAATGATTATCCAGACTGGCCTTAAAGCTGTCGAGAGATGGTGCATTAACCACTTTTTCTGGGAGCTCGTTCCAAGGATTCTCCACTCTGTAGGCGAAATAGTGCTGGCGCAGTGAACTATCACAAAACCTTTTCCTAAGCTTCAGATTATGTCCACGGGTCTGCTTAACACTATTTTCCATCACAAGAGGACTCTTCACATTGTATAGCCCATGAGTGAACTTGTAGGTTTCAATCATATCACCCCTGCCCCTCCTGTACTGCATGCTGGGAATCTTCATTCTGGCAAGTCGCGCTCTTCATAGGGACAGTCAGCCAGACCGGGAACCATCTTTGTTGCTCGCCTGAGAACACCCTCAATGAGGTCCTTATCTTTCTGATAACGTGGTGACCACACACTGTTGGCAAACTCCAAGTGAGGGCGTATCAGTGCAATGAAGAGCTGTCGCATAGTCTCAATGTCGAGGTACTGGTATGAGCGCCTGACTAGTCCTAAAATTCTGTTGGCTTTGTTGACTTGCATTTCGACATGCCGGCTAAATTTGAGTTCCTGATAAACTAATACACCTAAATCTTTCTCTCCCTCTGAGGACTCCAGTATCACTCTCTTTTCACTGTTATGTAGTTTCATGCTATACTCTGCTTGGGGTTACTACGTCCGAGGTGTAAAACCTTGCATTTTGTCGCATTGAACCGCGCAGCTGCCAACACTCTGCCCAGTTGACAAGGTTATCTAAATCCTGTTGAATCCTGTCCCTCTTGTTTTGTGTTCCTCTACTGTGTCAAACACTTTTGTATCATCAGCAGACATCTGACAGATGCAGTTCACCACCTCTGGCATGTCATTGATGAATACCACAAACAGCACTGGCCCAAAGACGCTACCTTGAGGGATTCCACTTAACACATGCTTCCAATTGGGGAAACTCCCAGCGACCCCAACCCTTTTTCTTCTACCTATCAAAAAGTCTGTAATCCAGGACAAAACCTGTGAAGTGACTCCGTAACACTCAAGCTTGGAGATTAACCGTTGGTGGGGCACAGAATCAAACGCCTTAGCGAAATCTAAGTAGACAATAGATATAAATAAATTTTTGTTTGTGCGTATAATTTTGTTGGCACCTATACACTTACCTTGAATGAGTTCGAAGATTGTTTCTCAATACCTATTGGGATGGGGGGATGGGAGAGGGGAGCACAACACATCGGCATTCTTAAACTTGCAGGTTTACGGTCATTGTGAACATTCATGCTAAGTCAACTAAAACGACTGAAATATGGATGTTTCTTCCCAACATGTGTAAAAAAAAAAAAAAATGTTGAGACTATTATTCATTGTCTCCATTACTCATTCGTCGTTCGGACTTTCAGTAGTTTGTGATTTGTTTCAGTAAATCGTCGAAACATGATTACTTTTGTTGTATTCCGGTACATAGTACATCCGTTTCCATCCAAGTGGGTATGTTTCTGTAGCAACACTACACAGTGGCGCGTGAGGGATACATTTTAAGAATCTTTTAGCGTATCACAGTCATGGCTCACACCGTTATATCTGCCAAATATCCACCTCTAATCGATGCAACAAGGACTCCACTTGCTTACGGAGATCGTGCTCTTCCTAGGCTGGTAAGAAATTGTTGATTCTTGTGTTTCTCGGCTACTGTTGGTTACTTTCAACGTAGTCAGTTGACATTGGTAGGCAATATGACGTTTAAATCTACATCAGAATTCAGTACTTTCGTCATCCGTTATTGTATTCCAATCGAATGTTGCAATAAGTGACTCGTAATTCTAGTAACAAGGGCAATGGCGAAGCGGAGATGAAGTAGTATTATCGCATATGATAAAGTACGCGTGCGCGTTTGTCTGTGAGTGTGTGTGTGTGTGTGTGTGTGTGTGTGTGTGTGTGTGTGCTTTAAGTAACATGTTAAATGCAGCAGATGGTAAATAATAACAACCATCATTGTTGATGTATGCGCCAAACTTTGAATACATAGCTTTTTTTTTTAATTGTACAAGAACAGAATGATAGTGGACAACCAAGTCTTATCTTCAGCCATAATTACAAGGATAGACTCAGTGTTGG
>JADBJO010000444.1:32500-47500 GCA_016801955.1 Conus betulinus
CTTAACTCTAGCCTGTGATTGATGACAGTAATTATTCACAATTGAAACACAGAGCAAGCAGAATAGGAGGAGATTTACAGAGACATGCAGCCTAATAGAATAACAAAGTCTGGATTTTGTTTGCTGAGAGTTTTCATTTGCGTTATTTTCAATTGCCACCTTTGTGTGAAGAAGAAATTTACTATGACTCACTCTGGCTCCCCATAAACAAGGCTATGGTCCATTAATCAAAGTTATTTTCCCACTAAGACCACAGAAGGTCACAATGAGGTTTACGCAAGGTTGGGAACACTGCTTTCTACTGTGATCATTTCATTACGTCTGATCTGTTTCAGGACACGCCATTGGACGGGATGCTTTCCTGGATCAGGAGATCATCACCCCTGTTTCCAACTTGTTCAATGACAAAGAAGATATTGCCCGCAAAAATGCTCATCTGGCCATTGAGATGATCTCAGAAACTCCCCCAGGTACATCCACTTAAGCATGTACCCCTCTCCACCCCTGCTCTATCACCACCCTCACAGTTGGTGTACGTTTCAAGAGATTTTTGTAACTAAATGGTTACCAGAAGGTCTATGTGTTTTTAATATTGTTAGCTGATATATTTGCCTTGAACTCACCTCCCTGACCAGAGTATGGATATGGTGAAGCTCTCTTGTGATTGTATACACACATCTTTATTCACATGAAAGTTGTGACATAAATCTGAAAGGAGCCAAACTCACTTTTATTTTGGCGGTATTCTGCAGGATCACTGTGATGATGTTATCCGTGTTCTGAATCCAGCCTAATGCGCACAGCTCCGTCAGAGACAGGCTCATTGTGTTGTTATGATGTCATACAGACTCTCTGAGAAAAAAGAAAGACTGTTTTAACTGTACCTTCTCTATCCTTCTGCTGTACCTAACCTATACGCCTAAATCAAATTGACAGGGTACAGTCCATTGATCAAGCTGCAATTGGAGTAATTGTATTGCCATTGGTTCCTAATAAGTTGCATATATTTGGGAAAATTTACATCAGTGCCACCCAGGCAAGGGGGATGATGTCACAGCATCTGATTGCAGTTGTTATGGAGGGAGGCAGGCCTGAGTAGGGTGCATTACTAGCACTGTACAAATACACACCATGTCTGTACACTGTTATTTCGGTTTGGGTGTATATGTTAAAGGGTGGATGGTGGAGATGCCTTCTCATAGTGAAGTCTGAATAAACAGAAGTCTAGATAACACAATGCTTTATAATCATAATGAGCGATTGTGATGATACAGTCAAGGAATACTGAATGTGGTTTATGTGTATGCAGGAGCAGAAGGGATTGTGCAAGCAAACCTGGTACAGACACTGGTCAACAAACTGAAAAACGAGCTGGATGAGATCAAGGTAAATTGTGTTTGTATGGACACATTTGCAGGGAAACGAAAGCAGAATTTTTCAGACCAAGCATTCCTGTTGCACATCATACGCACTGTGCTTTGGCAGCATGATGGCCCAAGTGGCTGAATGGAGAGTCCCTTCTTCATGTACATATATCAAACATGAACAGTCATGTGTAAAAACACAGACCCACACATTTACATAGACACACAGGCAGATAGACAGGCATGCACACACATACACACACACATGCACGCATGCATGCACGCATGCACGCACACACACACACATTGAGAAACAAAGTTTATGACTAGAAATGGCCTTACAAAATTTATTTATTCTTATTACCATTTATAAGGGTTTTTTTTTTCTATCATAGACTCAATAGTGGCTTGATTCATGTACCATTTTCTGACAACTTATCATAGATTTGCTTCTTTAGTGTAAAATGTATGCAGGTACAATAATCTTGCCTGCTGCTGAAATTCAGAACACTATTTAATTTTCTTTGTTTGGTTGTTGTCTTGTTTTTGTTTTTTATCTTTACATACATGAATTGCAAAACCTTGAAGGTATACATCTATTGATTTACCTATCCAGTATGGAAGAGCACTGCGATGCTCACACCAGGTGTGCTGTTAAACTTGTCTTCAGAAATATTACTGTGCAGATTGAGGCCATAGAGGAAAATGGCAGGTCTTGAAATTACTCTGTCTATCTTAATAAAGCCTTTGCTTCAAATTGGCAATTGCATATATTCAGGCATAACATTATGCCGGGTTCTTCTCCAAATTATTTCAAATGAAAATGACAGTGTTTTGGATTGTGGTGTGTGTGTGTGTGTGTGTGTGTGTGTGTGTGTGTGTGTGTGTGTGTGTGTGTGTGTGTGTGTGCACGCTTGTGGTGTACCACAGGAGCTGATCCTTGACACGTTACACTACTGCATGAGAGTGGACACGGCGAAAGCTCTAGCCTCGGGAGCCATGGAAACGTTTACCGTTTTGCTTTCACATAAATCTCACACCATTCGTGCCAAGGCTGCAAGAGACATTATGGATTTGAGGTAATTATCTCTGTACGATCTTTTATTCTGTGTGTGTGTGTGTGTGTGTGTGTGTGTGTGTGTGTGTGTGTGTGTGTGTGTGTGTGTGTGTGTGTGTGTGTGCGTGTGTGTGTGTGTGTGTGTGTGTGTACTCTTCTTTTTCTTTCATTATCGATCCCAAAGCTAGTCAGCCCAAAAAAGATAACAAATACCTGCAGCATTAGTTAGAAAATTTCAGCATCACAATTAGAGATGCATTTGCTAAGTGTATTAATTCAATTATTTGGTTCTATAATTCCTGCTTGAGTCCATATTACACTCAGCTTTTTATAGGAGATGGCTATCTTCAAAAATTTTCTTTTCTCTCTGTTGTTGGAATCCACTCATTGAACTGCTTTCACATTTTAGTATTTTTCAGATTTGAGCCATGCCTTTACAGTGTAAGTTATTTGCTAGTGCCCTAATGTAAGCATCATTTTGCAGTGTTCCTCTAGATGGCAAGAACAAAGCAGTTGACTGCGATTCAGTAGCAAAGCTTATTGCTCTCCTCAAAGACGAGTCAGCTGATGTGAGGGCAAATGCCGCCGTGCAATAATGACGTAAGTGTTTGCAAAGTCTGTTTTTTTTTTTTTTTTCCCTTTCCTTCATTCTTTAGCTGCTGTTGTAGTTATTATTTATTGTTTGTTGATTTTTCTGGTAAAAATTTGTTTATATGTTTTGTATCATGCAAAAGATTTTAAATCTGATTTACCTAGAATTTTACTTTTCAAATTTCTTTTTGGATGTTCTTTACAATACAAAGCATTTTGTTGAAATCAATTGTTTTGTGTATATGTATAATTTTAGGAACATGTCTTTGGGCTCAGTTTTCTTTTTAATTTTCTGACAATGTCAAATGATTAAAAGTTATTATTATTGTTGAGATGAAAGAAAAATGTGGTCATAGAAGAATTTTGTTGATAAGCAAACATTGAAACGCCTTGTTTTTCAGTATGTTTTCTTTTTTATGCTTCTTCTGCCTTCTGCATATCTTTAATAGAGGCTTGTGAAGGTCCGATTTTCCTTTACCTTGTCCAACATTTTTGGCAAGGAGCTTGAAAGTGGAAATGTTTTCAGTGACTGATGGCATGTGAAGTATGAAGATGCTTGCCTGAGGAAGTCCTTGTTTGCCAATACCTATCTGTTCTGTTAGTTTTCACAGTCTTCTGTACCTGTATGGAATCCATTTCTGTCCCTTGCAGAATCACCATTACAACCAAGGGAAAGTACACTGCAATCAAAGGAGGGGCCATCGAACCCCTTGTCGAGCTTGTGGATGATAGCACCAGTGAAGTCAGACTTAATGCTCTGAAGGTCAGACATTGAACTTTATTTATATATAAATATATATGTGTGTATATAGAGACAGACAGACAGAGATTCAGATCTTTTACTCTAAGGATGAATAGTTTCAACACAATTGATTGTAAACAATGGGCTCAATAACTGGCCATAGTTGGTGAAATACTGTTTGAAAAGTGTAAATACTAAAAATATCAAGATGCTGAGACTGATCACCAGTTGAATTTTGACATGGCAAGCTGGTACAGAAGCAGTTTTATGTTATTGTCTTGTCTTTTTTTTTTTTTCTCTGTGTGTGTGTGTGTGCATCCTTGCATACATCCATGCATGCATCCATGTGTGTGTGTGTGTGTGTGTGTGTGTGTGTGTGTGTGTGTGTGTGTGTGTGTGTGTGTGTGTGTGTGTGTGTGTGTGTGTGCACATTGTGTTTGTGTATCATGTGTGTAAGTGTGAACTAATAGTGTCTTCTCAACACTTTGTGGACTCATGAGCAGAATCGGCTTGCAAAATCTGTAACAACATTACTGCACATGTCGCTGAAAGTCAGTTTGAGAAATTGGGAAGTTGAGAAGTTGGGTATAAGATCTCACCATTTTGAATTTTGTGCAAAAATAGCTTTATCAGTGCTTAACATTACAAATCAGCTGATATATGGCTTTGAAATTGTCTTTTTTCTTTTCAGCATTCGAACGACAACTGAGTGATCTGTTTCGGTCATATCACTGTCACTAGATTCAATCATGAGATAGGAAATAATGTGCAATTTACTTATTCAGATGGTCATTCATTGTAATTTGTTGATATTGATGTGAATCTTTTTACACATTACAAATAGAGAGATTCAGTGGTTGGACTAATACAGAGATTCAGCATATGAAAACTGGAACTGGTAGTAAATAAACTATATACTTATTTGTTTACACACGCAGTGCCAGATTAGAAGCAAAAGGATGAAGCCTATAGAAGTGCAGTGATAATCAGAGGCAGAGACGTTTCTCTACAGTTCAGGGGAAGGAAAATTTGTTTAAAGTTGCTGGCATCTGTGTCAGAGACATGTTTAGGTTTTTTGTGATGTGCAAACTTTGAGAAGCTTTGTATTCAAATGTGCAAACTTTGAGAAGCTTTGTATTCAAATGTGCAAACTTTGAGAAGCTTTGTATTCAAATGTGCAAACTTTGAGAAGCTTTGTATTCAAATGTGCAAACTTTGAGAAGCTTTGGAGAATACAGATGGTTGTCTGCTAACAAACAGAAACCCAAACTACCAAGCATAACAACAAACTTTTCCACTTAATTTTCTCAAAATGACCACATGATACACAAACTTGGCAGCTATTTTCTAGGCTAGTTTTTGTTTGTTTGTTTAGGAGGAGGTGAAGTAGATGTTCGAATTCTTTTGTATCATTAAAAATAAAAGAAAACCATATGTGGGTAAATGTAACTATCCCCACCCCATACTTCATTTTGCTCAAATTCCCAACCTTTTTCACTAAGAACTTCATTCACATTTAACAGAAAGAAGTTTACTTCTGGTTACATAGAAGACAGATGTTTGGATGTAAGCATTTGGTCATCTATGCATCTCAAATAGTCAGAATTCAGAGTTATGAGTGATTTTGTAGAAACAGGTTGCAAGGGAACTCGCTTTTCAACATTGTTGCAGAATGCCATACGAATGTATTAGTTTACCTAATTGATCAACAAAAAAGTAGGGAAGTGGATGAAGGGAGAGAGAAAGTGAGGGGGGAGGGGGGGGAAGAATGGGGGAAGAACAAAGAAAACCAGTACAATGACATGTTCAGTAATGTGTGTGATGGATTGTGTGTTTTCAGGCTCTTACATGTTTATCTGAAGCGCCAGAGGGACGGGAAGTTCTCTTGAAAGATGTGGACAAGGTAAAACAAACATCAATACTTGGCTTTAAGAACCCCCTTATCTTCATCCTGCTTGTCTCTCACTACCCACACAGTTGCAACATGACCTGGGCTCTGTGTTGGCCCAGTGTCTTCACCACCAATAATTATTGCAATGTTGAAGAATTCATCATCATGTCACCCAAACTGGCTCACCTAAACTTCATAATCAGTTACTTTTTTATGCGTGTTGTAGCTCAGTCTTTCAATAGGCAAGTGGGATAAGAATTCATCATCATGTCACTCAAACTGGCTCACCTAAACTTCATAATCAGTTACTTTTTTTTTATGCGTGTTGTAGCTCAGTCTTTCAATAGGCAAGTGGGACAGTGACAGCCTAGCTCTGTTGTTTGCTACGTCAGTTGATGTAGTTTTCTGTGGTCAGATGAATAATATGTGGCTTGGCTATTTTATATTTTCAAATGTGTGATAACCCAGAAATTAGATAGTTAGGACATGCTTGGGTTCTGGTAATTGTTCGTGGTAGAAATGCAAAACCAGTCTGGAGAAACAAATGGTAAATTTAATGGAGAAACGGGTAATTATGAAGTTAGAAATGATAAAGTTCACAGTAAAATACACACACACACACACACACACACACACACACACACACACACACACAAACACACACACACATCTTCACTTATGACTTATGTAAAGGCATTCACACACTTACACCTCCTCCAACTCTCTCACACACAGGCACACGTACTCTCTCTCTCTCACACACACACACACACACACACACACACACACGCTTACACACTCACACACACACACATACATATTCGTGTGCACGCGCACCCATACATATACACATGCACACATTAAGTGCACGCTCTCAGTTACTTCCGTACACCTTCACCTTTTTTTTTTTTTTTTTTTTTTTTTCTTTTTTTTTTTTTTCTTTGTCTAATATCGCGAATAGTGGATAGACGTTAAATGAAAGAGACACACACACACACACACACACACACACACACACACACACACACACACACACACACACACACACACAGTGAAAACTAGCATTAAAAGGCTGCCCATGTATTCCCTGGTATTAGTAGTCAAGTTGCATAGTGTTGAGTTTTTTTGTTTGTTTGTTTTTTTTATACTTTATCTTCTTTTTTTAATATTAGTTCCAAACTAACATTTTTTATATTAGTTCCAAACTACCATTTAGCCGTCAGCTTTTTCTCTTCCCATTGCAAGTGGAGTGCCCACTACACTGTTAGACTGATGTTAGACATGAAATATTTGACACTAACAAAAACTAACCATTGACAAGAAGAAACAAAATGGATGAACCACATAATAACAGAAACTAACCATTGACAAGAAGAAACAAAATAGATGAACCACATAACCTTTTACACATTGAATGTGAAATGATAGATTGTCAATGAAATATACACACTGATATATCAGAGGTGACACTTCAAGGATATTGTTGAATTTCCTCAGCTGTAAAGATTTGGTATGCCTCTCAACTCTCAGCCTCTCCTCCTTTCCCCTCCCGACTCAAGACTTTGATTTGGTTCTTGTGTTTCCAATGGACAGTGGGATGAACAGTTCTATTCCCCTCATGAACACAGGTGGAGGGACTGTTAGATCAAAAAGTTGGTGTTGTGACCAGTTCTCCAAGGTGTAGGAGGTAGCTCTGCAGGCTGGGAGGTTGTGGTTTCAAGTCCCAGTCGAAGCGCGAGTTTTATGTCCTATTGGCTGGAGGCTTTAAGAACAAAATACACTTGCAGACTGAACAAAATACACTTGCAGACTGAAGTCTGTATTTTTCTGTGGCAGCAGTCGTTGGCTGTGGTGTTGTGTCTGGTTCAGGATGGGGGCTGTCATCTGTCGCTCTCTCATATCCGGTTCTGTATGTATGAACTCTGATCACTTTGTAATGTTGGTTGGCAGATGGTGGGGTTGGTTTTCTTTGCCTCTTTCCCCCTCAAAAGTCCTGCCTTCAGGGCCACCAGGTGGCCTTCTTCATGCTGAGGTGGTAGTGGTCCTATGCCATGTGAGGCTGCCTCAAAGAGGGAGCAGGATGAAAGTTGCTGGAACGCCATGTGAGTCCCGTCTATGGTCCATGCAAACTACGGCAAGAGGGCAAATTTTCAGCCCAACCCTGAGAGGGATACCCCTCATGCCCTACCCTCCAAAGCATGGTATCCCAGGCCACAGTAGTCCCAGTCAGGCAGCACTCCATCGCCCGACTACCCCACATCTCTAAGAGCCAACTCTCAGGGATACAGGCTAGACATGCTGTGCTGTGACCTGGCTGGCTGGAAGGTTTGCTTCGCCACCTGACTCTGACCTCTTACATCAGCGTCCCTCAAAGGAGAGAGCTGCCACCTCTCCCTTGGTCTTCACTGCTGTGCCACCTCGCAAAGAACATTTTAAGTCCCATCAAAGGCATCTATTTTGCAGGTGGGGGCCTTTGCCAGCTCCTAACCAAACCTGAGTGTACTCTGGGCTCAAAAGGGTGGGCTGAAATCACACCATGGAGTCTCATTCACGGAAATGGATGCATTTCACGGAGTGTCGCTCAGATCTCCTGATGACAATTTTTTTTCCAACTCTGAGTCTCATACATGTTTTCCCTCATCTTCTGTGTCCTTTCTGTCCCATTATGCCCATGCCTGTCGTTCTGGCTCCCCAAGGGACAACCACACCCCAGAAATGATGGATTGTCTTCATGTGACCATGACTGAAGACGTTTTTGTGAACCTCAACAATCATGCCTTCATTGAGGGTGGTTGCATGTATACACTGGGTAGAAAATGTATAACTTATCCCAAATAAATTAGAACATTTTGTTTGAACCAATTGCTTCCATGCTAAAAAAAAAAAATTCACTCTTGTATCACAGGGAAATGTTAACTCTCAACAACTGAAATCTCGCAAACTTTGAGAGTAAATCTTTTGTGTGTGTGTGTGTGTGTGTGTGTGTGTGTGTGTGTGTGTGTGTGTGTATAAGACTTTGCATTGAAAACTGTAGCTTCCCTTCCACCAGATACTGGAGTGAAGCAGGCATTCCTGTCTCAGAACAAGAAAGTTCCTTACATCAGTAAATCTGCTCAAAGTTTCAAGAGAAAAATTCTGTCAGTAAAGAACAAAAAAAAAAACCAACCAAAACAAACAAACAAAAAAAAGACTACAATGAGCTGAAATAAAGGTTTATAGTTTGGCCAACAGAAACTTTTGTTTTGTTGTGTGTGTGTGTGTGTGTGTGTGTGTGTGCGTGCGCGCGCGCGCGCGCACGCGCGCGTGTGTGGTGTGTGTGTGTGTGTGTGTCTGTTCTTCTCATGTAGCATTAGCTCTGGCCTTCTCTGTCTGTCTCTAACAAATTCCATCTCTAGTCCCAGTTCAGTAATTTCCTTTCTGATGGCAATCACATTTTCCACATTTCTTTAGTGGGAACAACATTCTTTGACCAAAGTTCTTCCAGTCAGGGTCAAACAGCCTGGAATACATTTCCATTCACATTAGACTCCACTTTCACAGCCTCCTCTAAGTCTTCTTCTCTGAAGACCCATGTGATTGGCTCGCCTTTCAAACATGATGAACTGAATTGAGTTCTTTTCATTTTACTTATAATTCCTTACCACCAGAGTTATTATTACTGTAATCATGCTTGTCTATATCATTTAAAACTCAACTAGGCATTGGTAGGAATTATTTGTGATGTTGAGAAAGATGTCTTGTATTTATCTCATTTTTCTGTTTCCAGATTCGTAACAGAACTACAGATGAGATTCCAGCTGTATGCAAAGCAGCGGAGATTGCTGTCCGAGTGATCACATGGAAGCCCTAACTGTTTGTCACCACTGAAAGTACAACATCACATGGATCATTTTCATTGCCCCTATCAGATCAAAGGGTTTGATAGCTGTGGATTTCTCAAGAAAAAACTTTGATAAGGATATGTGAACATGTTCTCACTGAACTGAAGATTTTCATACACACTAGGATATGCATTATGGTGCAGCTGGTATTGTGTCACCTATACTGCAGTATGTTTATAAATATGTGTACGTGTGCATACTCTCCTTATTTCTCAGGCTCTAAGGCTAATTAATTGCATGCACTCGCATGCGCGTGCACACACACACGCACACACACACACACACACACACACACACACACACACACACACACACACACTTATAAGATTGCAGACACTTCAGCACACACATTCATACTCTCTCTCTTTATTACATGTGCACACATACATGTTCAATCCATCTGATTGTGTTTTTTTTTTTCTTTCCCAATCTCCTCCACATCATTTTGCCTCTTTTTTTTCCATAGTCATGTCTGTGATTTTTTTTTTTACAATTTAAAAAAAGTATTTTCATACCCATAGACATAGTCTTTTTTTTTTTCTACATTTAAGAATGTGAGTACACTTTTTTTTTTTTTTTTTTTTTTTTGTTTCCAAATTTGTGTGAATGTTGAAATCATGAAGAAAACAATGTGTACTGAGGTGTGTGTTATGAAATACCAAACTGTTTGAATGCATCTTTAAGAGCTGCTTCAGTCTTTGCTAAAAAGATAATATCAGGAGGGTGAAGTTGCAAGCATGTGACAGAAAGTGCCACATACAGATAAGTTATAAGCTTTTATCATTGCAGAGTGGAAAATTCAGAATTGATGTATGCTTTTATTTAATTCTGAAAGAGAAAAATGAATGCATTTTGGTTGGGTAATCTTTATGTGTTATGATATTGGGATTTGGTTGTTTTGTTTTTTTTCGTTTTCCCACTAAGGTCTTGTTCATAGATCAGAAGAATAATGGTAATAATTTCAATTCTTCCCCCTTTAAACAAAATGACCTATTTTAGCCCAGGCTTCCAAATGACCATGAAAAAATGGAATAAAAAGACAGAAAACTGATAAATGGAAATGTTTTTGCTTGTTGTTTATTGACAACTTTCTTTTTTTTTTTTGTGTTTGTTTGTTTTTTTTTCAGATGGATGGCAAAGCTTCGAATGTGTTATTTCATATTCATAACAGGCTGTTCTGATTTGATGGCTAATGAAATTAAAAAAAAACATGGATTGATTCATACCTCTATTGCATGACCTGGGATTAGAGTCTGACCCTTATCCAAATCTAGAGTTTTAAGTAACGAAGGAAAAGATGATAGTTCATGTTGTCAGGATTTCAGGTGTCTTGACAGAGTCATTTCCAAACATATTAAATCCAAGTACTCAGCATGTTTTCATGTGCCTGGAAAGTCATATGGGCAATGAATGTTTTTTTGGGGGGGGGGGGGGGGGGGGGGGGTTAAGTTGTATCCTTTGCATGTGTTTTTTACGTGGAGAATTTTGTTTTAGGATGATGCTTTGTGATATTGTAAATAACATACAGTAATAAACTTTTAACATACATGACACAATGGTAACATGTTTGTCAGAGAGAATTTGTGTGTGTGTGTGTGTGTGTGTGAGAGAGAGTGTGTGTGTGTGTGTGTGTGTGTGTGTGTGTGTGTGTGTGTGTGTGTGTGTGTGTGAGAGAGAGGGGGAGGGAGAGAGGAGAGATTCATTGAATTACTTATTCTGAAATGCATTGCATAACGCTATGCATGCACTCAAGGTTATGCACAAATGTATAAAATGTTGCTGACAACTAGTTCACAACACACACACACACACACACACACACACACACACACACAGCAAACCTGTGCTTACCATCGAGACACATATCTGCACTGAAAAGGAAGCTATGGTGTCATCATGCAAACTCCTGATTATCTAATTTACTGTGAAGCTGGTAGATTACTGCCACTGTCAATTCAAAGTATCTGTCGTATACCATACTGGCTCAATTAGCATGTGCTGCCGAGTGCCACAATGTGTGTCGCCCAATAATGTTTTTTATGTTTGGTAGTTTTTTTTTCTTCCCTTTTACTTGCAGTACATGACACTTTGATCTCATTTTATAGAATTCTGATTCAGTTCTCTCTGTTAATCATGAGCACATATCAGTTCCATATTCCAAACTCATTTGTCCGTATTATCTGAATCTGAATTATTACGTTGCTGTGGCCACATTTTAGGGCATTATCGTGACGGGCTGGGGGTGTGCGCAGTCTAGATAGTTTGCTGTGGTGGTGCGATCAGTCTTTTGAAAGTTTCTATGGATGGTGCCCTAACAATATTTTCTTCAAGGTGGTTCCAGTCTCTTACTGCACTAACAAAAAATGACTGTTGAACTGCTCTGTCTGCATCTGCTGACTTGGAATGTTCTTGTGTATGTTATCATCATAATTTTCGTGTACATGATGATATACACATATTTTGAATATAAGTTACACAGAGATGCCCACAGTCAAGTGTTTAGAGCTGTAGGCCTCACAGTTGATGGTAATTTGAGAGTTCAAATGGTAGGTGTGGCTTCTATGGCTTGGAAACCTTCCCTGCCCTCCCAGCAGTCAATGGGTATCTGATTCAGTTCAGGGAACGTTAAGGCAGTAGAAAGAGCTGGGGAGGAATCGCGTTCCACAACATCATGCATAACATTCACACACACACATATGCACGCGCGCGTGCAAAGACACACACACACACACACACACACACACACACACACACACACATGCATCATGCATGTGCACACACTCACTGAGGGACAGACACACAAAATCCTGATCGCTTACACACATACGCATAGGCTACATGAAACTGACACACACCGTACGTACAATATGATTATGCAAATGCTTCTGGAAGTGATCTTTATTCACATGTTTTCACATTACGTATTCTGATACTTTGTCATGTAAACAACGCCAAATGCTTTTGAAAAGTGGCCTGAAGTTCTCTTTTATATAATGAAACAAAATGAAGAATTGGGAAAGAAGACAAAAGGCAACTACAGGATTTCGCGCCAGAAACAATAGTTGTCTCCCTTACCATACACACTGTGATGAATTATTATTCCCCATGATACGACCAGACTACAAGACAACATTCGAGGCCGAGTTGATCCCCGGGCAGGTGATTTAAAGAATTCTTGTTGACTGGTCTGTTTCTCCCACCTTCAATCGTACTCATGATGGAAAGGAAGTTTGCCAGATTTTTCCACCGTCTGGTAAGTCAACATTGAATTTCTAAGCTGACTTGGATTTTATGTTATTAATTATACGAATCATTATGAATTTAATTTTGGCGACAGCAATTCGGCCTCAATGGATATATTCATTAAAATTAATTCAAAAAATTGACTTTACACTGCTGTCTTTGGTTTTATGGTTCTGTTCTACCCCCTTCCACACCACCACTCTCTCTCTCTCTCTCTCTCTCTCTCTCTCTCTCTCTCTCTCTCTCTCTCTCACACACACACACACACACACACACACACACACACATATCCCCTCGATCACGGATCAACCGCCCCCCACTCCACTCCTAAAAATAAGCAAAACAAAACAAACTACACACCAACGATTAGACAGTTATCAACATTTAATCATGATCAGTTTATCGTTTTCAATTTCGACATAAATAATCAGTCATTGCATTACCGTTGCTTCAGAACGAAAATCAAACGTAAAGGCTGGAACAGTATGGGGTGTGACACTGACAATACAGTGGCATTCCAATACCGAAAACCGTTTATAAGGTTCGTGAAGTGAACTTGAGCCAGGATCTTACAATGCCTTGTAAGAGGGTAGTGTTAAGAAAGTCTGGGTATTCTTATCAGCATGAAACTATTGTTCAAATACAGGCAGTGGGATATGCCACTTCTTTCCTCTACATAATGCATAGTTGTAGTACGGTTGAAGGGAAAACTGGTCAGGTCAGTTTTTCTGGTCATGAAAGTGTGCTTTCCCCACTGTGTAAACGTTACTACTGACAAAGCTCTGTTATAAAAAAACATGGAGCGTCATTTGAAAAGCACGCATGCATCCAAAGATCCATGATTTGATTTTTAGTTCTCACTTTATTTAATGCCTTTATGATTTTTTTATTTTGTGATAAAAATGTGATTGAAAATAGCAAATTGATTGTAAGGCATTGATTAAGTGATTTTAATGTGTCTATGAATACTGTGTCTATGCCAAGCGTTAGTGCTGCACAATTTGGTCATAATGACGATAAATCAGATGAGCAGGGGAACTTGATATGAATGATGGAGTAACAATAGTTGGCACTTCATATATGAAGAGAATGAACAGACTAAAGATTGTGAGGGGCATAATTTTGGTTTAAAATAGGAAGGAAATTGAAATTCTCTTGCAGAACATTTCTCGCTTTCTCTGTCTCTGTTTCCCTTTGTCCATTGTGCACAGACTGTGTGTGTGTGTGTGTGTGTGTGTGTGTGTGTGTGTGTGTGTGTGTGTGTGCATGTGTGCGTGCGTGTGTGTACGTGCGTGCATGCATGCCTGTGTGTGTGTGTGTGTGTGTGTGTGTGTGTGTGTGTGTGTGATGACGGCATGCATGCATGAATGTCTGTGTGTGTGAAAATTTATGTCACTGTGTTTGTATACATGAACAACATGTAACTCTTCAAGAAAAAAAAAAAGAGAAATATACTGCAATAGAACTATGTCAATATGTGCTGTGTGTGTGTGTGTGTGTGTGTGTGTGTGTGTGGGGGGGGGTTTCCACTTCCAGTTTTGTATGTAGATGGGTGTGGCACTTGTGTGTGTATTTGGAGAGAGGGAGGAGGAGTGTAAGAGGTGGAGGAGGGGAGTGGAGTGGTCTTGTTGTAGAAGAAAAGATCTGTATGATTCATATTGTGAATTTTCAAATCGCTGGTGTGTGTGTGTGTGTGTGTGTGTGTGTGTGTGTGTGTGTGTGCGCGCGCGCTTATGATGGGGAGAAAGAGAAAGGGAGAGAGATGATGATGATGAATGAAAGGTATAGTATGATTCATTGACTGCATATATATGTGTAGTTTCCAGTGCCTTTAGCTGATTCTGCTCCCCAATTACATGAGTATGAGTGATTTCACATCAAGAGTAAATAAGTCACCCACCATCAATGATGATTATCGCATGTTATGTTGGTAAAGCATTATCGTTATTATTACATTTCATGGTGGAATCAATGGGCTCAGTTTGGTTTAGGCAGAAGGAAGGATGATTGGGAGTGTGAAAGATGAAGAGAAAGAAAGAGGGAAAGACAGAGAGATGGGGGATTGGGTGCAGGAGATCTGAAAAGAAAAGGGAAGGAAGAGAGAGCTAAATCAGCCTACAAAGAGAAGAAAATTTGTCGTTCTTAAAACAGCATGGTAAATAAACAGAATCACCTGATCAGCCTGGTTCAGATGGTATCTGCTGTCACTCTGGTCATAGTTTGGGTGTTGC
>JADBJO010000444.1:52500-140000 GCA_016801955.1 Conus betulinus
GTAACAGAGCTGGGTTATTGTTTTTCTTCAAGCTCACCATGGCATGTCCAGCAAGAGTACTCAGGAGATTGCAGACCTCTGCCAAGACTGATTTTTCTTCTGAATAAAAAAATATCACATCATAGGGATCTTTCGTCTTTCAAAGTTGCATCCTTGATGTCTCAACTAGTGCAGTGCGTATGTGACATTTCACTTCCATGTGTTGTCATCTTTAGAAATGATGTGAAAATGTTTTACGTCGGTGGGCTATTTCTTTTCTGTAGAAACTTTGCAATACTTTTCTTGTAAAGCAGGTTGAGAAGAAAGGAAAACAAAAAGAAATCTCTCATTTGGTCCAGATCCACGCCTGTCTAGCCTGAAATTTGATGGGTTTGTCCCTGGAACACATTTCATCTTAAGACAAAGTATGATAGGAAGTTTTTCTGTATAATCTGTAAGAGAGCAACCAACTTAGAAACAGGTACAGGTGAAGATCAACCTGCTGAGTGGAGGCAACAAGCGCACATGTTTATATATATAGAACTGGAGAAGGGTCGTTCAATGCGAGGAAGAGAAGCTATTCCCCAAGAGGTCAGTGTCCAGAATTAGCTGCCACAAGTTGATAGTAAATCACCAGGTAGCGCAGCAGATGTTGAGATCTCAAGCTTAAAACAGGGACACTGCTGGCAAGCGACATGAACATGCTGTGTGTATTCCTGGTTCAGACATTAGACACAGGGCCTGTGTTTATACTCCTGTGATCAGCAACACACCTCAGATGTCACTGTACGCTTTGAACTGACGATGTCTGAATAGCAGAAGTGAATCAAGCATGTAGTGGCATGTGGGCTTGTTTGTGTTTGTGCCTATATGCCTCTGGGACTGACTTACACACTAACACATGCTTGCATAGATGCATGCATGCACGTGCACACACACACACACACACACACACACACACACACAGAGCACTGAAACACCTAAAAACAGTGCCAGTTAGGAGCTGAACTACAAACACATTGGCAACTCACAACACTCAGCCCACAGACCCATTATATTTCATACATTCCGACTGAAGACTGCCATGAAGAAGTAATCAGACAGTTTGACTTGGGAGTTAGTTTGTCTCATGTCACATCTTGTTGCCTCTGCCAGGGGTTCAGTAATTTAACCCATGTCTGCTGCGTGGTTTTTGTCGGTCAGCAAGATTAAAGGAAAACTTTCTGAACCAATATTAGGGAAGCTTGTTGAAAAGATGCAGTATGGTGCAAGGACGAATCCATTGATTTTTTGGCACAGATTCTGGTCAAGGAGCACCTCCAGAATCTGTTCAGCCTTTGCGGAGGTCTGGGCTCACCTGTGTGCCTTTCTAATTTTGAACATGTCTATAGTAGGAATTGATAAAAGAAAACGTTTGAAGGCTATTTTTGTTGTTGCAGAATTAGCTTACAGTAGAGAAAAGAAAGATATGCTGTAAGATGTTAAGTGTTTTTTTTTCTTTGAGTTTTTTTTTTGTTTTTTTTGTTTTGTTTTTTTCAGTTTTCTTGGTGTCTGTACATTGTTTGTTTATGTTTGACAGACCATGAGTTGTGACAGTACATTGATCAAACCCACAAAGCCATGATAACAAAAGGTATTAAATGAAGCAGAACAGATGCAGCTCCCCAGAGAAGAAAAATGCCTCTTGCTGAAGTTAAAAACTCATTTGTAAAGCAGACCGGCTGATTTACAATGGACCTGGATAACTTGAAAACAGTCTCAATAAACAGAACAAACAACGCCATGTGCAGATCGAAACAGTTGTTAGGTAGACATATGTTAAATGGCATTTTAAATGGACTTATTCTATTGAAATTGCACTCCTAATCTTAATGCCTTGGTTTGCTGAAGGCATTATACATCTTTTTTCATTCATGGAAACTGCGTTGTAGGAGTCTTAGTTAATTCATTTAAACTCTCAAATCTAAATCTGTTATTTCCTTTATTCAGTTGTGATTAGAAAAAAAAAAGAAGGTTTGCTTCTTTTATTAATGAAATGCAGTCAAACTCTCTTTCTTCACAGCTGTGTAATTTATAGTCTTTTGTCATTCTTTTGAGTTGCAGTGAGAAAAGTGAGTTGCTGCATCCTTTGAATTGCAGTAAAAAATCTCTTGCTTCATTTCTGAAATTTGTGATTTAAAAATCTGACTTGTGTTCTGTTATTTGTTGTTTCATTCATTGAATTAAATCATCATGAGGCCTTTTGCTGTCAGGAATGATAATACTTTCAAGAACCATGCAGCCTTTGTTGTGCTCTGTGTGTGTGTGTGTGTGTGTGTGTGTGTGTGTGCATGCACGTGCATGCATGTGTGTGAGAGAGTGTGTGTGTGTTCTGTGTGAAATTGTTCTTTGACTTTAAAGAAACTTACTTTTATAAGATGTGGAACCATTCTTGTCTGCCCAATGCCCACTTACTCCAATCCTTAAGACAAGCAAAATATATTACCTTAGAACCTATTGAGAAGGATGCTGTATGCCACTTTCTAACCTCATCTTGTAGGTGATGCTTGTAGTTCTGGGTAATTATTTTCAACTATGGAAAGATTCTTCAGAAGGGCATCATGAATGTTAGTTTTGTCAAAATGTTGTATTTTCTTATTTGGTACATAAACATTTTGCCCAACATTCAGTAGTTTACTCCCTGATTACTGTATGATGCAGTAGCCTTAGACTACAAACAGGTGTTCAGAATGGCTTTCCTGAAGAGAGCAGACTGTGCAGAGTGTGGTATGAATATCTTTGAAGGTAGATTTTATTCTACCAGAGAAAGTCCAAAATATTTGATGTTATGTATGACTGAAATTTTATCTTGTTTTCACCAAACATTGTCATCTTTTGTTTTTTTTGTTTGTTGTGTATTTATTTTTTATACTTCTTTTTCTTCATTTTTTTTAATGTCTTATCTAATTTTTTTTTTTAACTTAATGTAACTAAATCTATCAAAGATAAAAAAATACCTCGATCATCAGATTTTGTAAAAAAATCTTTCTGTTTTTCAAGGATCTTGTTCTTTGACATGTTTAGGTTTGTGTTTTAATAACAATAAGCAACATGAGGGAAAAAAAAAGACAAAAAAAAACCTGAAAAAAACCAGGGCAGTCACATGCACTGCACACCTCACGCAGGCTTCAGAGATGGGGAGTAAATCTTGTTGCTGGTAATAGGAGCCCATGTCCCACTCACCAGTGTCGTGGAGGAGGAGGAGGAGAGCGAGAGGTATGCTGGACACATCCACCACGGGGTTTGAAGTCGAAAAGGAAAGCTCACAAAGTGGGTCCCAGGGACAAATGTTTGAATTGAAAGAGGCTGGCTGGCTGTCTTGTGTTTATCTGGCCTGCCCCCTCAGGACTGTCAAGGAAAGCTCAAAGTGGATACAGCCACACTCATGACTGCCCTCACCTTTACCTGCCACACCTCGCATGCCTGTGGGTGTCAGGATGGTTAGGATCAGGGAGGGGAGGGAGGTGGGATGTGTATGTGTCTATGCATATTTGTTTTCTTTTTGTGGTTGCTTTGTGTGTGTGTATGTGTGTGTATGTGTCTGTGCATATTTGTTTTCTTGTGGTTTCTGTGTGTGTGTGTGTGTGTGTGTGTGTGTGTGTGTGTGTGTGTGTGTGTGTGTGTGTACATACATGTGTGATTTGCAACGTGACGTTAACTTGACAGTAAACTGGTTTCAATTAGTCAGTCATTGAGTCTGTAGGACAATGAAGGGGTGGATTACATGGAGTTGGGGTGGGTGGAGCAGGTAAAGACAGGGTATGTTGTCACATACCTTTGGCTGTCTGTCTCTCTTTGGGTGTATCTGTCTGTTTTTAAACTTCATTTCTTTGCATTGGAATCGTAAAGATAAGAGAAAACAAACAGCTGAACACAAGACCTTGCAGTATCTTTGCTGTGGTTTTACAAACAAATCAATATAAGCCCATGGACAACTTTTTAGATGGATATGCAGATTAATGATGGTTGATTGAAAAACAAACAAACAAACAAACAAAATTGGGGGTACCTTAAACAGTTGTTATGCAACACTAATCTGACAGTCGGAACAAGAATATACAGTGCGACAGGAAAACAACCGTAGTCAGAATAAATGCAGAAGGGAGGGAGGGGAGGGGAGGTGGGGTGGGGGGGGGGGGCGGCGTGTGAAAAAAAGAGGGAGTTTTTATCGGGAGGATTGATTGTACGGCAACAGTTCTGCAATAGGTGGTTAGATTCCTCATGGTCCAACTCTGCTGTGTACGTTACATGACCAGATCAGCATGTGCTGTGTTTTTTTTTTTTTCCCCAGTGTCTTTCCTGTTTTACCAGGAATGTTAAAGAGCTGACTGGGAGGTGGGAGGCCTGATGTGGAAAGAGTTTCAGGTCTGACACACAAAGACCTTTAATGAATGATGCGGTCAGATGAATTTGCTGTACAGTGTGTTGCACAACACCTGGATCACCATCACTGCTGTCAAACAAGTGTGACTAAAACTGCCTCCTCCCTCCACTGCCTCCCCCGCCATTCCCTTCCTCTTTATCTCCCTGAATGTTTTTATGTGTGTGTGTGGAATGTTTACTTCACAATTATCAGCCATTTTGTGCCCTTTAGCTGGGAAGCCCCCTTGATCATTTCTTGTGTACCACACCCTGAGGTCCCCAAATCCAAAGAGACAATGATACAGGGTCTGAAGCTGCATGCAACTTGACACAGCCCTAAATGGCCTGAAGGAGGCCAGTGGTTATCTCCCAGCATCTGATTGTCTCTCTCTCTCCCCTCTCTCTCTGTCTGTCTCTCTCTCTGTCGGTGACCCACCTGAGTGGTGGTTATCTGTTGCTGAATAATTGAGGCCTTGAAACGGCTGTCATGAGCCCCCAATGTACAATTAGTGAGATCACTGACGGAGTAGGAATATTTCAGGCGGTGTGTGATTTTTCTGTTCGGGCTGTTGGATTCTCTGTGGAGCTTTGGGTTGAGAGTTTGCTGAAGGTGTGGTTTTAGGATCTTTGCAAACTTTTCAGCAGTTTGTTTTAGGAGTCGGGTGTTTTCCTGTGATGTTTGCAGCTGGTTTGCTGTTAGTTTTGACAGCTGTTCTGCATGCTTGTAGGTCATAGTGAGGTGATGGCAAGTGATTAGAAGTGGTTCGCTTGCATGATTTGTAGCCCGAGTTCTCTCTTTCCTTTTTAGCAGCTTCTTTTTGTTTTTAATTTCTCTATCTTTGTGATCATATGTATTTGTTGGTGATTTTTTTCCCCCTTCAGTTTGAAGTATTTAATTCATAGGTATTCAGTCCTTTGGTTTTTGTGTTAATTGCAAGGCCAGCTTGTATGATTAGGAATAAAATGTTGGGAGGAAAATGACAGGGAGGAAAATGACCGGAAGCTTGCATTGTTCAAAAATTGAGTGTAAGAGTAATTAGGTGGTATTCATTTAAATACTGAGCATTTAGAGTGATCAGCTGTTAGTCATCTGAATATTGACCATTTAGAATAATGAAATGAGCATAATTCAGATATTCACTGGTTAAAATTATTAAGTTTGTATTAGTGAAATCTTGAGGATTTAAATGAATTTGATTGTGGCTGATGTGTCTTGAAACACATTGCCGTATCATTTTTTATCTTTATCAGCGCTGAGAAGTACTCAGATACAATTGACATTTGCTTGGATTTTTATTTTGAAATTTAAAGGAAAGTTAAAAAATCAGTCAAAAGTATATCTGAAACAAAACACAAAACGAAAAAAAAAAAAAAAAGAAGAAAATTCTGTTGAGGTGAATAACTTGGCAAAATAGGCAGCTAGACACAGTTACTTTTCCTAAATCATGCTGCTTTGTTGATGGAGTAAAACCGTCAAGACAGAGTTTGTTGCAAAGTGAGACGACTGCAGGCGGAAATCTGAAAAAAATCTTAAATAAAAGTTAGCAACTGCGAAGAGAAACGTGGACAAACGAGTCACAAGACAAAAACACGATGCATTTCGACCTCTTTGGTTGGTCTTCTTCAGGCAAGACACAAACAAAGAGGACCATGAAAATGAACGATTTTTTTCACTTAGCTTAGATCTCTTCAGCGCAAGGTAGGCAGCGTTGAATCTCAGAGGCTGGAGAAAGGGACTTGATGGAAACAATACTGGTGATGGACTGGGGAGTCAGGGAGAAAGAGAACGGCAGGGAGAGGGGGAGAACAGCAAGAGCAGCAGTAGAATAACATGAAGGAAAACTTGCAGCACACAATTTCCAGAAGATGGATAAAGATACTATTTATAATTAAAAAAGACTTCTTCTCTTCATTATTGAGACTGACACATTTGAATGCTTTACAAACGTGAGTGGCACATTCAAATGCCTCACGAGTTCGATTGGCACATTTAAACACATTGCAAATGATATTAACATGTAATGATATTAACATGTTTAAATTGTTACAAATGAGAAAAAGTTTATTAAAATGCTTTAGAAATGAGATTGGTTCATTTAAGTGGTTTAGAAAGGAAACCAGTACATTTAGATGGTTTAGAAAGGAAACCAGTACATTTAGATGGCTAAGAAATTAAGAAAACTGGTCCATGCTTTGCAAACAAGTTTGACCATTGACCTTAACCTTGCAACTGTTACACACATTAGAAATGAAATTGGCATGTTCAAACTTTTTACCAAAAGACATTAGGCTATTTAAATGCTTTTTTTCATGAAACTGACATGCTTCGATATTTTAGAAATGAAACTGGCCCGTTTATATGTTGTAAATGAAATTTGCTCATTTAAAAGCTTAAGAAATGTTTAGTTGTGTTTCAGATAATGGGTAGGACATTTAAGTGCTTTACAAATGAGATTGACTAATTTAAAATGGCTATACTTAAATGCTTTACAAATAAGAAAGGCACACTTGATGTGTGCGTGTGTGTGTGTATAAACAAATGAGATAAGTACATTTCAGAAATGAAACTGGTACATTTATTGCTTTAGAAGTAAAATTGGTATGTTTCAAGGCTTAGAAATAAGAATGGCACATTATTCAATAAATGAGAACATTACATTTAAATGCTTTAGAAGTGAGATTAGCTCATGAAATACTAAGAAATGAGACTAGCGCATTAGTATGTTTTACAAATGAGATAGGTACAATTAAATGCTTTTAAGGTGAGACAGGCTCATCTAAATACATAACGATGAAAAATGGGCGTGTTTCAATGCTTTGCAAACGATTGGTGCTTTTAAATAGTTCACGAAAGTGACTGGCACATTCAAAACATTTCATCAATGAGGTTGGCGCATCTGATTGCTTTACAATTGAGATTTACAAGTCTGAACAGTTTTAAAAATTGAATTGGTACATTTGACTACTTTATGAATGTGTTTGCGCTATTAGGTGCTTAACAAGTGAGATTTTCACATTTAAATGCTCTGTTATTAGATTATATGGTGTATTGAGTCCTTCATGAATGAGAGGGGCACATTTTAAACTTTTTCAGACAAGTTGTCTCATTTAAATACTCTGCAAAAGATACTAGGACATTTAGATGTTTCAAACGAGATGGGCACATTTAAACGCTTTACAAATGATATTAGCATGGTCAAATACTGTACAGATGAGATTATTTCATATGAACGCTTTACAATTATTAAGAGTAACATATCTGAATGCAGCTTTACAAAGAACGCTAGCATTATTATTACATTGTTTGCAAATGAGTTTGTGAGTTTGGAACACTTGAATGGTTTTCAGAAGCAAGAGTAGCACATTCAAACTTTTTGCAAATGATATATTTAAATGTGTAACAAATGAGAATTACACACATAAATAAAGCTTTACAAACAATATTAGTTAATTTAAATGTTTTACAAACAAATTAATTTGTTGCATTGATATGTTTTACAACTCAACCTCCAGAATTACACCCATCAGAAATGGGACTGGTTCATTTGAAAGCTTTGCAAAGGAGATTGCCTCATGTAGACACGTAGCGGTCATGAATGGCACACTTCAATGGTTTACAAATCAAACTAGCACTTTCTGCTTTTGCCAGTGAGACAAGGCACTGAAGAATGCTTCAGAATTGAGATGAGCTGATTTTGATGATTTACAAATAAGACTAGCACCTTGAAGTGCTTCAGAAATGAGTCTGGTGCTTTTAAAAGTTGAACAAAAGTGTTTGCTGCATGTAAATGATTCTTATGCTTCATATTCTTATGCTTCATAAAGGAGATTGACGCATGTATATAGATGATTCACAAATGTGGTTAAACAGTTAAGAAATGAGATGGGTAATTTGAATGTTTACAGATGGGTTAGTACCATTAAATCCTTTATATAAGAGACTGACACATATTGAAAAACATGAACACATTTATATGGTTTGGGGGAAATGTGTTTTTGGGGTTGTCTCATTATTTAAATCAGAAATACTTTACAATTATTTTTGGGAAACAGATGTAGGTGTTTTGAGAAAATAAGAACCAGCAACTAAGAAACAGACAATACAATTGATAACATTACACTCATTTCACTGAATTGCAATTTTGAAAAGAACTGATACTAGTAACAGACAAGCCGAAAAGACACACTGTGAGACAGAAGAAAAGTGAACATATCGTATTCCTGTGAAAACAATGTCAGAGTACATATTACACCTCTTCCTAGAGGGTTTGTCCTTAATAAGCTTAGGCTCAGCCACCTGATCAGCCTGACAGTGTGTAGAATGTGACCGAGGATAGAATTAGCCCATCAGGACAGACAAGGTCCATTTCTAGTTCAGCAGTGCAACCTGAATCAGAATCTGGTAATCAATACTTCCCATGGGCCAGGGTCCTGCATCAAGGCTACCCTCGGTGAAAACACACTACAGTTGGGGTGTAGGGGTGGTGTGGGTAATTAGTCTTTTTTTTATGTGTTTACCGGTCACTGCCAACTTCCTCAGTCTGTGCCACTGTGCACGATAGGCAGTGTGTGGACAAATTCTTCAGCCATTAGGCATGGAGGTGGTGGTGGTGGTGTGAAGTCTGTGTTTGCTAGTTAGTAGCTTTTTACAGTGTTTGTCATGTCTTTGGCTTTTTTTTTGTTTTGTTTTAGTGAAGAAACAAAAGAAGATGAGCACCAACCTTCTTGCTTGTTGGGGCCGACTCCACCTTTTGGTGAAAACATGGGGAGGAGGAAGGAAGGAGATATGGGAACAGGGGAAGTCAAGTGGTGGGGGAGGTGGGGAAAGGGAAGAGGAGGGGGGAGATACTATAAGTAGAGTGGGATGGAGGTGGGAGTGAGGAGGTGGGGAGTTCTCTTCGTTGATTCTAATGAGATTGATTTTGCTGATGGTTGCTAGAATGTGCTTTTCATAACTCAGGTCATTTCAACAGTAGGTGGGTGTTTTTCTCTAATTAGACTTTCTTAGTTGTAGGACATGTCATCAACAGGTGATCACACCATCCTTGAGTTTTCTTCCCCCTGTATCAGTGACCGCTGTTTTCAGGCAGGGCAAGCCGGGAACAAAGGATACTTCTGCGATTCTGTTTCTTCATGTGCATGCTGCTAAAAAAAAAAAAAAAAAAAAAAAAAAAACCTCGATATAAGTTTGGCAGAGTTTTTTGTTTCTTTTAAAAGTTTTCATTTCACATAACATTGAAGGTTGGATGTAGTGTGAAAAGAATTATTCAGTTTTGAAAGTTTGGAAACAGATTCGTGAGAGACAGTTTGGTGAAGTGATCTGCTGAAATATTGAAGTGTTTGAGTGTTGAGTTAACATTGGTGGTTGTGAAAGAAAGACCACAGGCCATGGCTGACAAGACTCACTTCCAGATGAAGGTACAAAGCATGGGGTTCTTTTTGTCTTTTCATGTTCATGTAGGGGTATGAAAGCTCTTCTGTTCTGTGTGTGTGTGTGTGTGTGTGTGTGTGTGTGTGTGTGTGTGTGTGTGTGTGCACATGTGTGTGCACATGTGTGTGTATGTGTATGTGCACATGTATATGTGTGTGTGTGCATGCGCATGTGTGTGTGTGTGTGTGTGTGTGTGTGTGTGTGTGTGTGTGTGTATGTAAGGTAAGGTAATATTGCTTATAGCCCAGCCGACCGGTGTGTGTGTGTGTGCGTGTGTGCGTGCGTGCGTGTGTGTGTGTGTGTGTGTGTGTGTGTGCGCGCGTGTGCGTGTGAGTGAATGTGTGTGACATTTGTGAGTGTATGTGTTTGTGCACAAATGTTAGTTTGTTTGTCCCTGTGTCTGTGAATGAGTGTACACTATTTGTACTCCAGTGTATCCATACCAAGCGATTGTTCCAAAGCCTGCATAGTAAAGTAATAAAGTAATGATAATCAATTGCTGCCTTCAAAAGTAGCCTTTACCAGCATTCGTTGCCTTGAGAATATGACAAGGCTTGCACTCATTTAATCTGTAGAATGTTGATGCTGTGTTGACTGATGAAAAATGATCAATAATCAAATGTGATGATGATAACTATGGCGGTGGAAATAATAATAGCAATTTACAATGATGGCAACAGCCACAATAACACAACACAGACACACACTCACCTTGATACAGCATGCAGTGTATGGTGCATGAAATTTCATGCTTTCATCTGTGTTTTGATGTGTTTTTAGTTGTCTGTGTTTTTTGTGTATCATTTACTTGCTAGTGTTATCTTCTAAAGAGATAGAGAAGGCTCTGGTCAGGCATAAGCAAATGGTTCTGTTCTAATCTCAGTGATTCTCATCGCAGTCAGTAAAAGATTCAATGTTCATATTTCAACACTTCAGTTTTTTTTATCTCATCTCCCCTTGCGTCGCGCCCCCCGCCCCCCCCCCCCCCCCCCCTCCTACTCTCCCCCCTTCTCCAAACCCCATTCCTTTTAAGTCATTTTCACAGTTACTTGTTCACCCTCACTTGTTTTTCCCCACCACATACTGATTTTCCATTGTTTGCTTGTTTGTCGCCGTCGTGTCTGAGAGGACCAACAGGTTGAGATCCGTTCCTTAAACAGTAAACAAGTAGGGTAACTCTTGCTCCCATAAGAAAACTTAACAGAGTAACTTTTATTCAAAACTGGCACACCCTTTTAAACTTGAATAAAGTCAGACAAATACAAATATGAACAATCTAATAGTGGGGGAAAAAACAAGCGCAGGCCAGCAACCCCTCCGTAAAATGTAGGGGGCAATCTTTGAGCCTACGCCTGAGGATCCACCCAAAAGATGCAAGGGAGATCAAAAGACAAACACAAAGACGGACAAAAAAAAAAAAATCTGTTTTCGATAACTGTTATGTTCACATGGCTGCTCAGTACTTGGACATTAGTTTTCATGTTTTGATCTCCACCTGCTGTCATGTTACACGTGGTAACGTCCGGCAGCTATTGATGGCGCTAACCGCTGGTTGACAATGGCTCCTGTAACCATGATCAGTTTTGTTGTTTCAGTGTTGAGACTCTTTTAAGGGGGAAGGGGGATGAAGAATATTTCTCACTTCCTTTTTTTTTTTTTTTTTTTTTTTTGTTTTTTTGTTCAACCCATTTTAACAGTTTTTGGATTTGTCACTGTATGGAATGCATGTAAATTGATGAAGAGTTTAGGAAGTCCAGATACACAAAAATGTTTTCACAAACACATTAAGTTTTGTTTGTTTTTTTTGTTTTGCTGTTTTGTTTTTGATAAATGACTCCCTCCCCTGTCTCTCATCTGTTCACATCTTCACTCCCCCATTCCCGTATACACTCACACACACACACACACACACAGTCACACACACACAGAGTCACACACACACACACACACACACACACACACACACACACACACACACACACACACACACACACACACACACACACACACACACACACACACACACACACACACACACACACACACACTCACACACACACACACACACACACACACACACACACACACACACACACACACACACACACACACACACACACACACACACACACAGATAAAAACTTACGTGTCTCTTTTTACAAGTCCAGAATGTAGAAAACATCATATCACATACAAATGTTGAATTTTCCTGAAAATAGGTAAACAAAATTATACTGTCCAGGTGAGAAAAATATTCCATACATGCAAGCATCAATGGTCCATGATTCACAGTTGTTAAAAATAACTCCACTGAGCAAACTTGTGTGATGCATTTGGTCAATACATGAGGTCGATGTGGCACAGCTGCTGGCAATCCAGTCACTGATATCCCATCAACATAGGTAGCACCCTCCCCACTGACATTTCATCCTGGCAACTTTTGACCTTTTTTCACAGTAGTGCCATTAACTGGTAAAATTCTGCATACGGTCTTTGTGTCTTTGAACAACATATATTATCTTTTTTTTTTTTTTTTTTTGAGCATGTATTTGGTACACTTTCACAGAACTAAGGGCATTTTAGGGGTCCTTCTTCAATTGTCCCCCTTTCTTTAATTACATAAGAAACCATCAGCAAGATGATGTCAGACACTGGAGAAAAGAAAGAAAGAAAGAAAGAAGGCTATTGATTAGAATGTTGATGCTGCAGTGGAGATCCATTTTTAATGAGATGTCCTTGCAAAACTGACCTCTGAATTTGTAACAGACACAGTGTTAGTAGGGTATCCCAGAGCTGACCAGCATGTTTGATCTGACATGCTTATTAGGCATCTGCAAAGGTTTGTCGTTGAGACCCTCTTGTCGATTCTTTCTTTCTTCCTCTTCTTCTGCGTGCGCAGGCTATACTCCTGCGGACACTTCCTGTATAGATAGGCAAGGATTAATCCCATTTACCCAATAAGGGTCTGGAGTTTTGTGTGTATGACCATTTTTATCCAGCCATTAAGGCAGTCAGACTTCAACTTCGGGGAAGTCGATTCTTTCAAGTTATTCATGTTTGTAGTCACCTGGCTAGCAGTAACCCTGCACATTGTGACCTCATGGCTTAGCAGACTGTGGTGTAGCATCTGTTGGTTAGTCTGCTCCCTGTGACTATTCACCCATGCAGCAGAAGCTTACAGGACAGTGCATTTCCTTTGATAATACACCCTGGCTCAGTTTGGTCTGAGAGTTACAAACAACCTGCTGGTGTACAGAAGTACCAGTCTTTGTAATTTTTCAGTCAGGACACGGGAACAAGTTTTACAAGAAGCATTTTTAAAGTGAATGAGAGCTGACAGTGTGGAACCAGTCTTCCCGTTTGGGAGCGTGAACTGGCAATCAAAGTTCTTGTTCAGTGAGGATAGTCTGACCAGACACATATCTGACACATTGTATATGACACCAGATTCTCTGTGTGGAAAAATTCTGCTGCACGTGAAATTTAATTGTTCCAACAACTGTTTTTGAGCAGTAATCCACTTTTTGTGCCACAATTCTCTGATTTTTACACAGTTCATAACCGTGCAAGACAAATGTGTAGGTCTGCATGAAATAATTGTCAACTATAATCATTGCATTTGCTGCACATGTTGCTTGTATGCGTGTACATGTAACATAGATTTACATGTCTGCTTTCAACTTATGTGTATCAATGTGTTTATGCAAGCTGACATTTTTCCTTTGTTATTCTCAGTGATTATGTAGAGACATGTGCCAGGTAATCCATCTGGAGGTGGCACTTAGTAAACAATCCTTTATTGGCATTACTGACGCGCACAGCCCTTTCAGGTTAGAAGTTGATTCATTCTTTCATTAAGCTGTGACAGAAGATCAAAGCTGTAGGGGTGCCATACCAGAATGTCTGGCTGTCAGGGCTCTCTGCCGCTCTGTGTCCTCGGCCAGGCGCAGCAAGGTGGAGGTGCCTAGTCCAGTCCAGTCCTTCACTTGGACCACCCACAGTTTCTGTGTGTGCCATGTTCACTCATCACTGTACCCTTTAGCAAGGAGTGTCCATGGTTTTTACAGGCCTGTCAGAGGATGTACAGTGGTGCCTGGTGCCTGCAAGTAAAGTGTGTTGTCTGCTAGTAAATGTACTGGTGCCTGATATGTCATTTGCCGTATATTCCCAGCTGTAGAGTGGGGAAGAAACTGTCTGAGGCACTTATATTCTCAAATGCTATGTATTGTGCACAGTGAAAAGCTGTTTTGACCAGTGTGGTTGAAAGAAACACACACACACACACACACACACACACACGCGCAAGAAACCAGCAGGGCTAGGTTTGTCATGGGGTGCTGTTAGCAAGCAATGCCCTGTTCCACCGGGAGGGAAGAGGAGGTGGCAGGGGTGGGAATGGGAGGTGGGGGGGAGAGGGGGGGGATTACCCATGATTGAAAATATGGTGCAGGCTGGCGCAGTTGATGTTGAACTGAAGGAGCCACAGCTGGCAGACGTGTGTGTGCTGACAAAGGGTGGCGTGGGGTGAGGGGGAGCAGGGAAGGCTGGCCAAGACTTATCAGTGATGTGTGTCGCACCTTATACATGTCCAGCCTCGTGGTGTTTGTCCGATGGCTGTTGGACAGTGGCTGCAAGTCCCATGTGACCGATCCTAAGTGGATGTACTTGCATGGCTATTCGCATAAAGTGACGGAAAAATGGTTCCCTTGGTTCAGAACAAAAGTGTGTAGTCAGTTTGTGTTTTGTCATGTGTAGTTAGGACTGGACCGTTGATTTTGTCTGTTTGCTTGTTTTGAAGCTGATTATTTAGCATTTACAATTTCTGTTGCTTGTCAGTTACATAAGCTTTATTTATTGCTTGAGAAGTTGCTGAAGATAAGGAAAGAGGGGCTCATTCTTTCTCTCTCTCTCTCTTTTATGTTGTGTGTGTGCACATGCATGCGTGTATGCATGCATGCATGTGTGTGTGTGTGTGTGTGTGTGTGTGTGTGTGTGTGTGTGTGTGTGTGTGTGTGTGTGTGTGTGTGTGTGTGTGTGTGTGTGTGTACGAACTAGCATACTCTATCATCATTTTCATATTTATTGTTTGTTTCATCTTATGTCAATTTGTGATGTGTTTTGTGTGTTTGCCAACTCACTATCACTTCTGCTTTAGAGTTTACAAAATAAAGAGTGTTCTTGGTTCAAATCATTACAAATGATTGAAGGTCAGATGACTTCAGTATGAATGAATTTGACATAACTTCTGTACAACAAACTTGTATACATATAAATGTACTCTCTCATAATCAAAAGGGAAAGATAAAACTTCTGCTGTACACTGACAGCAACAGTGACCATACAAGTGTGTGAAGTGAAAGCGTTTCACATGCAGTGCATTCCCTTGGCTAGTGTTGGTAGGCATCATTATGACCGGGCTTTGACTAATACAGATTCACTTTATTTATGTTGGTTGTGAGGACTGCAAACCATCACAGCCACTCAACTCCTAGGGCAGTATGCTTTTTCCCTGCATACCCCCCCCCCCCCCCCCCCCCCCATACCCCCCCCCCCCCCCCCCCCCATCACATCCCTGAATTTGATACTATGATTGAACTTGAAAAAAACCTCAACTGGGAGCATATGTATATAGCCTCAGTGTGCCCCGTGACCTGAGGACATGGATAATGTCATGATGTGACCATCTGTCTTTGAATGTAAACGTCAGGCCTGTACTTGTGACTGTGGATGTTGTGACTCAGGAATGGTTATTTGACCATCTGTCTGAATGTAAACGTCAGGCCTGTTCTTGTGACTGTAGATGTTGTGACACACTGTGGAATGGAGACACGACCATCTGTCTTTGAATGTAAACACCAGGCCTGTGTTCCTGTGAATGAAGATGTAACACTGTGGAATGGTGATGTGACCATCTGTCTTTGAATGTAAACGTCAGGCCTGTTCTTGTGACTGCGGATGTTGTGACACGCTGCGGAATGGAGACACAACCATCTGTCTTTGAATGTAAACATCAGGCCAGTTCTTGTGAGTGAAGATGTGACTCTGTGGAATGGTGACGTGACCATCTGTCTGAATGTAAACGTCAGGCCTGTTCTTGTAACTGCGGATGTTTTGACACGCTGTGGAATGGTGACGTGACTATCTGTCTGAATGTAAACGTCAGGCCTGTTCTTGTAACTGCGGATGTTTTGACACGCTGTGGAATGGTGACGTGACCATCTGTCTGAATGTAAACGTCAGGCCTGTTCTTGTAACTGCGGATGTTGTGACACGCTGTGGAATGGTGACGTGACTATCTGTCTGAATGTAAACGTCAGGCCTGTTCTTGTGACTGCGGATGTTGTGACATGCTGTGGAATGGTGATGTGACCATCAGTCTGAATGTAAATGTCAGGCCTGTTCTTGTGACTGTGGATGTTGTGACATGCTGTGGAATGGTTTTTGTGAACAGGTTCAAGAGCTTATTCCAGACAATGGACAGAGAGATCAGCTGTTTGACGCTTTGCGGCATTACCAGGCGTAAGTCTACCGTACATTCCTTCCTGGGCTAGAATTTCCAGGTTCCCCTTTGGTGAGATGTTTGGTTGTGTCACTGTTTTTTAATCCCACCATCAAGAGAGCCCCACTGCATTTTTTTGGATGATGTTTAAACATGACACTGGTGTGTGTGTGTGTGTGTGTGTGTGTGTGTGTGTGTGTGTGCATGTGTGTGTGTGTGTGTGTGTGTGATGTGCTCTGTAAGCGTGTGTTCTGTTTGACGAAACAGGTTGAGACCTGGATTTACTTTACCCCAGAGTGGTGCGAGTGAATAGTAGTTTTCCTTTAACTTGATAGTTTCCCCTTTCTGAATCAGAACGGGTTTATTCAGTCACCCAGTCAGCAAGGGCTTTAAGCCTCACAGTGGGGAAGTATAAGAGAGCAGCCTGCAGCAGTGGTAGAATTCCTCTGACCATGCATGTGTCTGTTTCATGCCTTCCATTGTGAGCGGGAGCACATTTTTAACTTAACAGACTCTGATCCATTGGATCAGATGCAGTGGTTTAGACATCTGGCTTTCTGGAAGTGAAATTATGATTGGGGACTTCCTACACACATTTGTACACTGAAATAAGACGCCGCTTTTTTTTTGTTTCTTTTGTTTGTTTGTTTGTTTGTTCGTTTTAGATGTAGACAGGTGCGAAACATTTTTCTTGAGGTGTGTGAACACCCTCACACATGTCTCCTCCAGTGTTTTGCTCTTGGAGTGATTTCCCTTCATTTTGTTTGATGTGAAAGCCTTATCTTGAAGTAACGGAGAATACTATGCGACAAACGTGTGTTTTGTGCATGCAGGTTCATGCATCTGTGACATGCACACATGTACCTTCTGCACAAAGCTAGGTTGACACACATTTATGCGTGTCATGTGCATGTATGCTTGGCATGCCAATGCACATATATACATTATCAGTCATGTGCATGCTCAAATAATAGAGAAACAAACAAACAAAAAAATTGTTTTGAATTGTTCAGTTTGAATAATTAACATGCACACATGCATGCACACATTTGGGTACACACACACACACACACACACACACACACACACACACACATGCATGCACGCACACACACACACACACACACACACACACACACACACACACACACACACACACACACACACACACACACACACTCACACAGAGTCACTCACTCACACAGAAACCACATACATGCACACACACTTATACATTTCGTATTGAATTATATCTCTGTCCTCAACAAGTAAACATGCATGTTTGTTGAAATCAGCCTTGGTCAGCACTGGAAACAGAAGAAGGGGCATGTGATTCATTGGAAACGGAAGAAGGGGCATGTGATTCATTGGAAACAAAAGAAGGGGCATGTGATTCATTGGAAACAGAAGAAGGGGCATGTGATTCATTGGAAACAAGAAGGGGCATGTGATTTATTGGAAACAGAAGAAGGGGCATGCGATTCATTGGAAACAGAAGAAGGGGCATGCGATTCATTGGAAACAGAAGAAGGGGCATGTGATTCATTGGAAAGAGAAAGGGGCATGTGATTCATTGGAAAGAGAAGAAGGGGCATGTGATTCATTGGAAACAGAAGAAGGGCATGTGTTTCATTGGAAACAGAAGAAGGGGCATGTGATTCATTGGAAACAGAAGAAGAGGCATGTGATGCATTGGAAACAGAAGAAGGGGCATGTGATGCATTGGAAACAGAAGAAGGGGCATGTGATGCATTTGAAACAGAAGAAGGGGCATGTGATTCATTGGAAACAGAAGGGGCATGTGATTCATTGGAAACAGAAGGGGCATGTGATTCATTGGAAAAGAAGAAGGGGCATGTGATTCATTGGAAACAGAAGGGGCATGTGATGCATTGTCAGGGTTGAAAAACAAGTGAGGGGCATATGAATGAATCGCCTGAGAATTCAAATCATTTGTTAAGTGAGCGAAATGTAATTTATCGGTGAATATTGTGTTTAGGATTGAAGTGTGGGGCATATAATTCATGGTGAATGTTGATCAGGATGTGTGTAAGGAACAGATTGTTGATCAGGATTGAAAAGAGTGTGTGTGTGTGTGTGTGTGTGTGTGTGTAGGGGGGGGGGGGGGGGGTACTACTGAGTAGTGAATGATGATCAAAATTGAAATACTAGCATTTAATTGATTCAACAATGCAGATCAGGACTGAAGTGAGGGGCATATAACTGACTGATGAACGTTGATCAGAATTGCAGTGAGTGGCATGTAATTGATTGGTGAATTTTGATCAGTGTTGAAATAATGGCCTATGTATAATTCATTAAAGAATGTGGATCAGAACTGAAGTGAGGGACAAATTAAATTGGCAAGTGTTGATCAAGATTGAAGTGAGAGGCATTGGAAATTGGTGAGTTTTGATCAAGTTGAAGTGAGAGGGTATGACATTAGTGAGTGTTGATCAGGATTGAAGTGAGGGGCATATGACATTGGTGAGTGTTGATCAGGATTGAAGTGAGGGCATATGACATTGGTGAGTCTTGATCAAGACTGAAGTGAGGGGCATATGACATTGGTGAGTGTTGATCAGGATTGAAGTGAGGGGCATATGACATTGGTGAGTGTTGATCAGGATTGAAGTGAGGGGCATATGACATTGGTGAGTGTTGATCAGGATTGAAGTGAGGGGCATATGACATTGGTGAGTGTTGATCAGGATTGAAGTGAGGGGCATATGACATTGGTGAGTGTTGATCAGGATTGAAGTGAGGGGCATATGACATTGGTGAGTGTTGATCAGGATTGAAGTGAGGGGCATATGACATTGTGAAGGTTGATCAAGATTGAAGTGAGGGGCATATGACATTGGTCACTGAGGAATATTGATCAAGATTGAAGTGATGGGTATGGACATACAATTCATTGGAAAACATTTATCAGGATTGCAGTGACGGCATACGATTAATTGATGAATGTTGATCAGGATTGAAGTGAGGGACATGTAATTCAGTAATGAATGCAGATTAAGACAGAAGTGAGGGGCATATGATTGATTTGAGATTGTTGATCAGTATTGAAATGAGGGACATGTAATACATTTGTGAATGTACATGAGGATAGAAGTTAGGGGCAGGGTATACATGATGCATTGATGATGAGTTAGGGCAGGGTATACATGATGCATTGATGAGTTAGGGGCAGGGTGTACGTGATGCATTGATGAGTTAGGCAGGCAGGGTATACATACATGATGCATTGATGAGTTAGGGGAGGGTGTATGTGATGCATTGATGAGTTAGGGGCAGGGTGTACGTGATGTATTGATGAGTTAGAGGCAGGGTATACATACATGATGCATTGATGAGTTAGGGGAGGGTGTATGTGATGCATTGATGAGTTAGGGGCAGGGTGTACGTGATGCATTGATGAGTTAGGGGCAGGGTATACATGATGCATTGATGAGTTAGGGGCAGGGTATACATGATGCATTGATGAGTTAGGGGCAGGGTATACATGATGCATTGATGAGTTAGGGGCAGGGTGTACGTGATGCATTGATGAGATAGGGGCAGGGTGTACGTGATGCATTGATGAGTTAGGGGCAGGGTATACATGATGCATTGATGAGTTAGGGGCAGGGTGTACATGATGCATTGATGAGTTAGGGGCAGGGTGTATGTGATCCATTGATGATAGCAACAGTAGACCGCAATAAGAGGCATGTAGAGGATGAATTGACTGACTGAATGTAAAGCACAGAGGAAGCAACACAAAACCTACCAGTTTTCCCGTGTATTGATTGGGAGTGGTCTTTCAATAGATTCAGCACTTCAGATGTGGCAGCTGTGTGCTTATTGAACCAGGGGTAAGGTGAAAGCCCTTGCCAGTTCAACATGATAACACAGGAATTACACACAAGCATGTTTACCTCAGGCAGGAAGGGTGTATCTGCCTGCATAATGTAGACACATATTTGGAGAGAGAGAAGAACGTGTAGAACTTGTCCATCACTGTTAGGGGATCGTTCGGATTTGTTGCAGGTTGTGTTTTTGTTGTTGTTAATGGTTCTGTGCTGTTAATTTATTTAGATTACTTTATTTACTGCATAGGAAGGTGATGTACTGTGTAGTGTTTCCTTACATGAATTGTGGTTGTGGGATCTTTCTAAATTGGAAAAGTTGTTGTTGTTGTTGTTGTTTTTTTTTGCTGCTGTCGTTGTTGTAAACAGTTGCTTAATTGATTTTCTTGGTTGCATCGACATCATGTGACTCTTGTGGCAGTGGAGGCACTACATCATGCAGTTTTTATCCAGTTGTCTGCTGTCGTGTCTGTCAGGTGGAGGTCTTTCTCTGTTGGTTGTTGGCGAATTCTTTATTAGATGTCCTGTGTTTTTCTGGTCTGCTGGTGTCCAGTTCAGGGTTGGTTTGAAAGTTTTGCAGGAGGGAGACCTCGCGACTGTGATAAGACATCATTGTTGACAGGTGTTCTATCAAAGATCATAGAATCGTGTACTTTCTGTATGTGTGTGTGTGTGTGTGTGTGTGTGTGTGTGTGTGTGTGTGTGTGTGTGTGCGTGCGTGCGTGTGCATGTGTATGCATGCACGTGCACAGGTGTGTCCATTCTGTTTGACACTTGAAGCTGGTTAATTTTCTGTGTGAATTATGTATTTGTCCGAACTACTGCACAGAGATTGTTATGATCTAGGTATCTGTTCTGCAACAAGTGTGTGAATCTGCTGAAATTTAAGACATGCATGTGAAAAATTCAGTGGCATGAAGGCTGAGAAGAAACTAACTGTTTTTTGTTCAAATGTGTGTTTGTTGTTTGTAGCAGTTGATACCCCTTTTTCAGTGTTGTTGAGATGGTAGCATTCTCATGCTTCTCGTTCTAACATCACCATATACAGTCACATTGACTATACGGGGTGTGAATCAACCAGTATATGCACACTCTCGTATAAAAAGATGTAGAGGATTGCAGTTTTGATTACTTTGACACATGCACACATGCATTCTTGAAAGAGATTAACATTTTTCATCGGATCTGAGATTTTATCGTGGAAAGATCTTAACAAAATTTCGGATGGGTTTTTAGAAGATGTATTTTAAAGAGTTGTGTGAATGAATGACTTGTGAGTTGAGTTGAACGCGGTGCCAGCCCTGATATGGCCCTTACAGTCAGCTGAGCTATAAGCAACATTACTTTATCTTATCCTCCCATCTGAAAAGAATTTTATTTTATTTTTGGATAAAAAGATTGAAATGTTAGGTGCTTACCCGGGCAGTCCCCACATCAAATTGCATATCAATAGTTTTGTGGTGATCTTCCACTGTAGTCGATCTCAGGGTCTAGTTGACTTCAGTGTCCAGCTTGTCCATGGTGGTATGCGAGAGGCTCTGTGCTGGTAACTTCCCCTTTTCTGTGACTCTCTTTGACTCTGCCTGTCTCTATTTCTGTCTTTCTGTTCAATCCTGTACTATTCTACTGTTCAGGTAATTCTATTCTTTTTTTTATTTCTGGTCACAACCTTTTTTTTAACATGACGGCGTTGTTGTTGTTGTTGTTGTTTGTTGTTGTAATCTGACATCTGTGTAGTGAGAACTGTATGCTGTCCGGAGAGGACATTAAATATTCATTTAGCAGGGTCTCATTTGCTTTGTTCCATTTGACTTTTTCCATTAATTTTTACTTTTAATCTGAGAGTGATGAATGAGGTGGAATGGCAGGCATTTTCAGCATAACCTGGTCTTGCCTGTTGTGGGGATGTCCATGAATCAGCTACATGTCATAAGTTGTATGGACATAGTGACTCTCATTGGCACCCTTCATGATATGACCTCCCCCACCCCCTCCTTTCTTTCAGTATTTACAGCTCTGTGTTCTTGGCAGGCCTATATCAATGAAAACTATAAAACTGTAAAAGCTATCATGTCCAGCCTGAATCGCACTAAACAAAGTTCCAGGTCCAGATCAGAACCAGTTGTAAGCATTTAGTGCTGTCTGTGTTTGGTGCTACCTGGTTGTTGTGATAGGAATGTTAAACGACGATGGCCTTTTATGTGTTCAGGTCACAAAACCTTCATCAGTTGCTGGTGGACTTGCGCCAGTTACTGGACGAACCAGACAAACTTGAACTCTTTGAGTTTATCAGGTGAGTCAGCATTCGGGTTGTGGTAGACTGTGGACTAGGCTTTGAAGTAGGTTCATGTTTGGGGGTTCTTTGAAAGGTACTGAAGAATCGGTTCTTACCAGCCAAGATTTAAAAAGAAAAAAAAAAGGTTGTGTGTGTGTGTGTGTGTGTGTGTGTGTGTGTGTGTGTGTGTGTGTGTGTGTGTGTTGCAGAAAGGGAAGGATGAGAGGGTGGGGGAAGGGGTGCAAAATGATTGTGGACATTAGGAGGCAGATGTGGATGGGGTAAGGAGGGGTTGGTGAAGGAAGGGAGGGGGATATCTGAAGTGGGGGGGGCCAACAGACAAGGAATGATTCCTGTTCTAGAGTGAAGAACATCTGTGCTCACTGTAGCTTTAGTTCAGCTTACATAGACATCCAGGTAAAATGTTGCATCTAACTGTAGGGCCTTCCATCCGCTGTCTGAAACCGAAGATTCAGAGGAAAGCATGTCCTCATCTCCAAACATTGATACATGTGCAGAGCCATGTTTTGTCGTGATTAACAATGATTAGATCATTCCAGAGTAAGCTGATAGCTCTGTTGGTGCTATCATTCATAGATTTAACACTCATGCAAGAGTACTTGAAATTTCTTTCAGCAGTTTTGCTTAGTTTTAAAGTCACAAAATGCATAGGGAATATATTTCAGTTGAAAGGATTGCATGTCTCAATATGTATTAAAGAATTGTATTGTGTAGTGTGCCATGACCCTGCCCCCTGACCCCAAGGGGTGAAAGAAAGAAAATGGGATTGAAAAAGAAGGTATGCCAATAACAGTTAAAATCTTTCACTAGCAGCATATGGGAACCATCGCTAGACTGTATTGAAAACAGTCACATTCATATTTCCTGCAGTCAGGCACTTTTCATCTCGAGGAAAAAGACAGAAGAAAACAACTGCAGGTGAACAGTGTTGCCATTGTATGGAAAACGATTTAAGAACTTTTTGAACTGAGAGAATATGTGAAAATTAAGACAGTGAATTAAACCTTTGCTGCATGCCCATTGTGGGTCCTTTGAAACTCTTCTACTGAGAGGAGCAATTGTATCCCCTAGCTGTTTGGCATTCCTAGATCCATGAGGCTACACAATGAAGCCACCCTCTTCTATTCTCATCACTGTGTCAAGCAGCTTGTTTGCATTCTGCTTCAGCCCACATTTGTCTGTTTGCCTGCAGACCGCTTGTCTTGCTTCGACATCAGATGGAGTACAGCTACCTGACTCCACCTGCTCCGGGTGTACGGTTGCGCACCATTCGTCTCCACAGGTCACCCAGTCAGAGCCTAGGCTTCGCTGTCCGGGGAGGTCAGATGTCTTACTGGCTCGTGTTTCAGTGTCACTGTCACCAAGAGACTCTCACTGCTTGGGGCTTAGTCTGTGTGTAGTGCGCCACGTCTGCTAAGACATAAGACTTGAGATGTGTGTGGCATTAAAAAAAAAAAAAAAAAAAAATGGAATGCATGTTTTGAATACTAGAAATAATGTATTATAAATGAACATGATAAAGAAAAGATGGAATGCATATTGTGAATACAGAGATTATAGATAGATAAATACATACATGAACATGATAAAAAAAATTTGGAATGCATATATATAATACTAGAAATAATGTATAGATAAATATATGAATGAACATGATAAAATTTGGATGATGATTTGTATGAGGGGGTTTATGGTTTAAAATTATAAGATATTTGACCCACACCCTTACCCAACACACTGATCAGGACTACATCTATTCACAAAGTCTACTTATAGTTTAACTTGCTGATTGGACATTCCTGTTTACGGATAAAGTTTTTTTTTATAAGTTTCATAAGACCTTGTTCCTTCCTGCTGTATTAATCATCATGACTATGAACATGGGTTTTATGAAGTTTCTGTTATTATGAACATCCTCCATCATAGTTTGCACATTGTTTTGTAAACTACATGGTAAAAAAATGTTGAACAAACAGAATACACAGAAACAAGATTTTAAACATAATTTGATAAATGAACCCTCTGGTCATGTTTTAACTCGTAAATCACCTTTAGCACCTGTCTTGTGTAATTTCTTTCAAGACAACTTGTTTCTATGTTAAATACATTCCGTACCCGTCCTTTGTAATTGTTAATTTGCATTCAGTATGTATAGTAGTTGAATTATTAAGCTGGTGTGTATACTATTAAATTGTTAAACTGCAGTCATTATCTGTCCTTTTCTTGTGGTTATAGATTGTATTCCAAACTTCATTAGATTCATTTCAGCATTGTCCTGTTTAACCCCTTTGACTGACACTGACAACTATCCTTGTGATGGGAAGGGGCAGACCAATCAGGCTACCAAGTATCGCTGGCTTGTCATTTCTTATGTCACATAGTATACAGGATATGTTAATTCAGATGAAAACAGTGACACCCTTAAATGAAGCACAAAGAGTATGTACTGTCCTCAAAAATCCTCAGAGACCAGCCTGTATCAGGAGAGTTTAGTTGGCAAGGGTTTTATCTTGAAATTACATTCAATGACTGGCCTTTTTAATCTTCAAATTGCATGCAATACGTGTCTAGTTTAATACCAAAACATCATGTAATATCTGCCCTGTTTGATAATGAAATTCCATCCAATACCTGTTCTGTTTAATGTCAAAACATCATGTAATATCTGCCCTGTTTGATAATGAAATTCCATCCAATACCTGTTTTGTTTAATGTCAAAACATCATGTAATATCTGCCCTGTTAGATAATGAAATTCCATCCAATACCTGTTCTGTTTAATGTCAAAACATCATGTAATATCTGCCCTGTTTGATAATGAAATTCCATCCAGATTCTGTCCTGTTTAATGACAAAACATCATGTAATATCTGCCTTGTTTGGTAATGAAATTCCATCCAATACCTGTCCTGTTGAACCGTAGCAGCATCATAAATAGCATTAATTTCAGTCCTTTTTTTTTTTTTTTCGTAAGTCATTCAGTGCCTGTCCTGTTTCGTCACAAAAGAGCATTCAGCATAGTCCTGCTTTACTTGCAAAAAACATGTTCTTTAGTCTGGAATATATAGCATCTGTAACTAAGCAGACAGAAGATGGTGTCTGAACTGAATGACAAAAAGTTGTTTTCTTTTCTCTCTCCCCAGGGTATGAGTTCAATGTTGGGGTGTTTGTGTCCAAAGTGGAGCCAGGAACTCAAGCTGAGAAACAAGGGTTGAAGGTCAGTGAATACACCGTGGCTCGGACAGTTCACTGTGGTGTCCCCTCTGATTTATTCCCCCTCTCTCCATGTGACCTGGCTTGTGGGGACATTCCCACATGCTTGTATGTATGTACATGAGGGAACTTTCATACAGGGATGCATGCTTCAGGCACACACACATTTTTGTATGAAACAGGCAAAAGTGCAGGATCGTGCATGCATACACACACACACACACACACACACACACACACACATTTTTGTATGAAATAGGAAAAGTGCAGGATCGTGCATACACACACACACACACACACACACACACACACATTTTTTGTATGAAATAGGAAAAGTGCAGGATCGTGCATACACACACACACACACACACACACACACACACACACACACACACACACACACACACATTTTTGTATGAAATAGGAAAAAGTGCAGGATCGTGCATGCACACACACACACACACACACACACGCACACACACATTTTGTATGAAATAGGAAAAGTGCAGGATCGTGCATACACACACACACACACACACACACACACATTTTTGTATGAAATAGGAAAAGTGCAGGATCGTGCATACACACACACACACACACACACACACACACACACACCCCACACGTTTTTTGTATGTCTAAAATTGCAGGACGTGCATGCACACACACACACACACACACACGCACACACACATTTTTGTATGAAATAGGAAAAGTGCAGGATCGTGCATGCACACACACACACACACACACACACACACACACACACATTTTTGTATGAAATAGGAAAAGTGCAACACACACACACACACACACACACACACACACACACACACACACACACCACACACATTTTTGTATGAAATAGGAAAAGTGCAGGATCGTGCATGCACACACACACACACACACACACACACACACACACACATTTTTGTATGAAATAGGAAAAGTGCAGGATCGTGCATGCACACACACACACACACACACACGCACACACACATTTTTCCAGTATGAAATAGGAAAAGTGCAGGATCGTGCATGCACACACACACACACACACACACGCACCACACATTTTTGTATGAAATAGGAAAAGTGCAGGATCGTGCATGCACACACACACACACACACACACACACACACACACACACACACACACACACACACACACACACACACGTGCACACACGCATGCATGCCCCACCCATGCACACACACACACATGTGCACACATATACATGCACACTTACATTCCCACTTAGTCGTTTTTTGTATGTCTAACATTGCATCTATGGAAAGACATTACATTGCAGGGTACACATGTATGTGAACATGGGTAAGTGCATTCACACATTTTTTCCAGTATGCAGTGAGGAAACAAATGCAGGTCTGTGCACTCATGCATGCATGCAAGTTCTCACGCACACATGCTGGCATGCAGGCACACATGTATACATGCACACATGCACGTAAGCATACACACACGCGCGACGCGCGCGCGCACACACACACACACACACACACACACACACACACACACACTAATATCATCAATGGTGAATAAATGTTAAATAAACCACTGAACTGAACTGAAACACACACACACACACACACACACACACACACACACACACACACTCACATTCACATGCACAGGTGCACTGTATGTGTATGTGCACACAAATATATACACATCTTTATACTCATACATAACACATAGAAATACATGCGTGCAAGCACACATGCACGCACACACACACATGAACACACACACACATGAACACACACACACTTATGTCTTAGCTCTAAAATTTTCGAACAGTGTGTGAGAGCAGAACTTATATCAGAAGTGTACCACTTAATTCATTTTTTGCATTTACGTGGTTCTTATGTCGATTTTTGTTGGGTTCCATCTCACTGTGGATTACCTGCGAATGAAAGGGTAGACAAATTAGCCAAAAAGGCTGCTATCACTGAAACTGATTTAACAAAGATATACATTCCTTTATCCTTACATGAGAGTTATAGTCTTTTAAAAGACGCAGCCTGGAACTCTATTTCAAAGAAGGGAAAAGGCACCAAAAACAAAAAGGGGATATTATTTAACAAGATATCTGCAAATAAAACAGGTATGAAGAATCTCTACCAAGAGAGGATTTCAAAAATGTTGATTTTTAGATTGAGGCTTAATGCCTTTAAAACCAAATTCTGTAAACATGTGACTTGTATTTGTGGCCAGCAAATCACTCCGTTCCATCTACTATTTTTGTGCGATAGAATGAAACCCTATTTACCTGCTTGGTTGTTGAACACTGAACCATTGATGTCAGTCTTTGAAGACGTCATCTCTGATGAATCGAACGTTTTTGAAGTTGTTCAAGGACTGATCAAGAGCCCAGTTGGACATTTACTTTAACGTCTCTGTTAATTTCTTAATCTTGGTGTTAGTTGCTTATTTAGTGTTTCTTTGAAAGTTTTGGATCCAGTTATGTGTGGTTTTTTTTTTTTCTTTTTTTTTTTTTTTTTTTTTTTTTTTTTTTTTTTTTTTTTTTTTTTTCTTTTTTTTTTTTTTTTTTTTTTTAAAAATCTAGGCCTAATTGCATTATACATACCTACGTACGCCCCAAATCAACACCAACTGTTTGCATGCATACACCCAAAAACATCACATGCACACACACACATAACACTTACATACTGTCTAAGATCACTGTTAGGTGGATAGACGTTAAATTAAAGAACGAACGAACGAACTTATGTCTGCATTGCACACACACACACACACACACACACACACACACACACACACACACACACACACACACACTTACTTTAAGTTTCAATGACTAATTCTAGCCCAGCTGACCACATGAAAGCCTTATCAGGGCTGTCAAACTCAAGCAAGGAAAAAAAGTCGCATCATAAAATGAGTCAGACCATTAGAAACCCCACCTTTTTCTGAAAAAGAAAGAAACAACGTGTGGTGGACACATGATAACTTTACAGTGAAAATTGTCAAGGCTTATGAATTAGGGCATGCTGAGAGTGGCGAGCATTCCACTTACTCTTATGCTCCCGGATAAGAAAAAAGTGAAAAATAAGTAAAAACACTTTAATACCATCAAAAAAATATCTTAAAAAGGGCCATATTGGCAAGTACACACAGAGCAGAATGTAGAGTTTGTGTCCATTAAGGACTGTGTTTACAAGTTTCACTATCTGATGCCATGTCATTTTTTTTGTTTTAGAGTTGAGATCAATATCTGAAAATCAAAATTTTTCAGGTTAAGTGGTTGAAGTGAACAGCTCATATTTTTGTTAGAAAAAGAATGGAGACAAAAAATTTGGGTGTATGGATTCCTTTTTTTTTTTCTCTCTGTTTTGTGCTTTAGGTTGGAGATGAAATCATTCGAGTCAATGGGTTTACAATAGCGGAAGCAATTCATGATGATGTCCTCAACCTGATCAAATCCAGAGATGAGATCGTGCTCAAGGTCACACGTAAGTCATGGTGCCAATCGTTGTCCCCTAAATCTTTCATGCTGGTCTATCTTCATCTTTCTTAATATGCAATGGTACGCTCACCCTTTTTTTTTTTTTTTTTGCTCACTAGTTTCCTTGATTATGTATGTTTTTTTTTTTTTTTTTTTTTGAGTGCAAAAAATGATGATCAGGTTTAAGGGGCTTGCATTGCCAATATTCTTTTTACTTGTGCATTTGGTTTGTGAGAATTTGGTGTCATCTTCTTGGCTAATTGTTAAAGCATTTTTATACATGTGTGTGTTTTTTGTTTTCTTTCTGTACATTTTTTTTTTCATGAATTTGAGGACAGATTGCATAGCATCTTACTGAATTTTATTACAGTTCATATTGACCACAGTGGTTGACATGTCCCTTTTTACTGTAGAGGGTTTCACACTTCCTGTAGTGACGATCGCGAAGCAGTCTTGCCTAGGCTGTAAACACCATGACAGTGTCAGTTTCTGTTTCCTAGTGGTCGACATGATGCTGTCATGGGTTGTTTACTTCTTGTTCTGAATGTCCAAAGGTGATCTTGCCTTGGTGGTGTCATAGACAATGTCTGTTTTAGTTTCATAGTGGTTGACATGTCTCTGTCATAGGTTTTAACTTGATGGTGTGATAGTCCTGAGGTGGTCTTACGGTGATGGTTGCTTAAGCTCTCCATAGCATGCGAGTGTATGTTTCAGTTTCCTAGTGGTTGACATGCCACAGTCATAGGGTTTGACTTCTTAAATAGCCTTCCTATGGTGTAAACACTATAACAAAATCTGTTTCAGTTTCTTTAAGGTAATACCACATCCGCAAAACCATGAGGCCACAGCATGTAAGATTCTTATTACAAAGAAAAAAAACAGACGAACATGGAAGAACAGGGTTCTCATGGATGAAACTTGGCTGATGCCTGACATCCTGATCAGGCTGAGTACCTGCTGCAGGTTTGACCAGTGCTACAGTGTCCAGGATGAGGAATGAATAGAGGAACAAGATTCACAAAGCATGGAATGAGTTACAACAGAAGTGCAGGGTGTTAACAGAGAGCTCAGCTGCTGACAGCGTACACAAAAATTCATTTTATATGTTTATTTTGAACTGTTTATACATCTTCGTTTTCACCTAAGATTTGCTTTGATAATACAGTACTTAGCATTTACTTTATTGTAGGTTTGTTGGTGCTTACTTTATAGTATGTTGATCATAATGATTGTTCAAGAATGTAGGAAAACGAAGAAATGCAAAAAAAAAAAAAAAAAAAGGTGTCCAGCAAAGATATCATTTGTTAGGTCAAACCTCCCAGTAAAGATCCTCTGAAGAAAATTCCCTAGAAAGAGTTGTTTCGCTTCGCCCCCCCCCCCCCCCCCCTTTTTGTACAAGATTTTCTTCTTAGAAAGACTTCCATCTTTTAAAACACTTGTTTACCTTGAACATCCTTGTCATAACCTACACCAGATTTGGCCTCACACTGAAGACTTTCTCCCGTACAGAGACCTCTTTTTCTGGAGTGTTTTTTTTTTTTTTTTTTAATCTATATAAGTTTCACATCACAGTAAAGACTCCGTACCTGCCAGGACTTGCTTTTCTGTAGAACATATTTGTCTTTGTCTATTCCTCCCATTTAAAAGTTTGTTTTTTTATATGGAATTCTTTTTTGTTTTTTTTTTTATCTTATTCTTCAGTGATTTGACCTTCCAATGATGTGGCCGGCCCACCCTTTCAAGCTTTGCCTTTTCAGGAACATTCTTTTCTTTGTCTGTACTGTATATTCATGTTCCAACAGAGACTCCGTTCCTTTAAAAATACAGCTTTAAAGGACTGGTTGCTCCTTCTTCCTATTATGCAGAGGTGCTGAAATGTAAAACAATGACTTTCTTACTGTTAAAAGCTGCAGGCATACTGTTTGACTGTTTTGTTCATTGTTTCAGATATTGGAATGCTGCCTGTGAAAGAGTAAGTGCTTTCATCAGCTGTGTTGTTTGTGAGGAGAGAGAATGGTGTGTTTTCACTATGATCATCCACGCTTCTGTTGAAGTGTCTGTGTACATACACATATGCACACACATGTATGCATATGTATACATGCATGTGCACACAAAACACATGCATGCATGCTCTCACACACACAACACGAGGTCATCAGGATAGAAACGTCTGACGGGCCTCGAAATGTGACATATCTTTCCTCGTTTATTGTAATGCTTTATGACCAGTGAGATTGAAGATAGTCAAAAAGCTGATGTGACATTCCGTTCTGATTTGAGGCTTCATGACTGGCCTGTGTTTTTATTTACTCTTTTTTTTTGTTTTGCTTTTTGATGTATCCCGACATCAACCAGGCTCAAGAGATGCACACATCTGCAGTGTTGGTTAGAACATCTGAGCAACGCTGCTAGACACAAACTTTGGCTGTGACATCTCTATTTGAGCCCAGAGCCTGCTGCTTTGGGTAGGTGCTGGCAAGTGCAGAGAAATCCCACAGTGACCTATTCCTGATGGGATTCAGTCACACTATCCTTCAGCTGCACCCTATGGCCTTACCACTGTGTTGCAGTATCAGTGGGTTACAGTATCAGTGTGTGGTTACAGTATCAGTGGAGTTACAGCATCAGTTTAGTTACATTTGTTATGGGTTTGAACTCTATGGAGTGTTGGTTACTGCTGGGATTTCCTGTGCAGTTACAGTTCAGTGCAGACATGTATCAGACACTGTAACCTTTTAGTTGTGGAAGACATGGACTCCAAAAAGGACTTGGTAATCTGACTGTGTGTGTGTGTGTGTGTGTGTACTGTGTGTGTGTGTATGCATCAGTGTGTGTGTGTGTGCAGTGTGTGTGTGTGTGTGTGTGTGTGTGTGGTGTTGTGTGTCTGTGTGTGTGTGTGTGTGTGTGTGTGTGTGTGTGTGTGTGTGTATGTGTGTGTGTGTGTGTGTGTGTGTGCACAGTGTGTGTGTGTGTGTGTGTGTGTGTGTGTGTGTGTGTGTGTGTGTGTGTGTGTGTGTGTGTGTAAGAGTTAGCTTTTCCTTTGTTTTATTGGTGATTTGGATAAGAGGGATTGTGGTAGCATATTTGTGGTAGCATATTAGAGGGCTGAAGAAATTGGTGTTATGATGTGATTTTGAGTGTGTTTAACAAAGTGAGATAGGAATAATCCCCTCTTAATTTGATAATTGCTACTTATGATGTGAGCACCATTCTGTAATTTGTGTAACAAGCAAGCAAACGAAAATCTCGGGCTCTGTCTACGCAGAATTTGGAACTACTTCCGGTGTCTGGTGGTTTGTGAGAAGATCTTCAGTCCCAACTCATCAGTTGTAGTGACTCCTCAGACTTACATGGGATTTTTGTTTGCTTGTTGTGTAAATGGACCATTGAAAAAAGAAAATTTCTCTCTATGAAGATAGCAAAATAAACAAAAGAGATTTCCCAGTTTAAAGTCTCAGTCCCACATCTTCTGGATATTAGAGATTTGTTTTGGGTCTTGTCTTCTGGATGACAGGATTACCTGCTTGTTGATGTTCTTCAGAAGAACTCTCTGATGATCATGCAGTACATGGACGTTCAGCAGTAAAATCCAGGTCTAGAATTCATGTTAGGCAAGAGCAAACTTGGAGACCCTCTTTTTCATGTAAAAACAGGGCGTTTTCACTCCCTGCTCACACAAAATTGAGAAGCTCAGAGTCTGCGATTGACAGGACATAAATCCTGGCCTGCATCAGTGAGTGCATTGTATATACTGAGAGGATCGTTGTTTTTTTATCAATCACCATATAGGAGCCCATCGTCAATCTTCTGAGGATGAAAATATCTTTTCAGGTTGAAGATAATGCTAGAAGTTTACACTGGCTGAAGACATTCTTGTAACTGTGTCACCTAACAACATATGAATGTAGGCCCCAGTATCCAGATGGTTTCAAGCGCCTGTGAAATTTGAGGTCAAGGCCAGCAGGGAGGACATGGTGAATTGAGATCCTGAGGGTAGAATTCTGGCAGCAAGCACATGAGAACACAAACTTAAAAAAAAACAACAGCCTCCAATGAACATGGAGTACAGATGCACACATATACATGTTGCCCTCTTTTGAAGAACAATCTTGTTAAATTCTCATTAGAAAATATAATTTATGAGTTGACGTATTCACATACAATGGTGACACTGGGGTAGTGAGTAAGCGGGTGGAGCAAGATTGTTAACAAGAAGCTGATTAAGGCATATATACTATTCCTGATATGCATATGTATACATACATGTGTACAGTTGTTTCTATATGGCATAGTGAGTTATTGGAAGCACTATGAAAGATGAATGAACAGTAACCTTCTTATCATCAGGATGAAGTCCTTGCTGAGAAACGGGTTCATGGAGGCAAGGGAGTGGAGCTGAAGATCTTTGTTGACTGCACCGGCTACGACTCCATTGGCTGTGGGTAGGTCACACACAAGCCTAGAAATTTTGACCATACAGATACAATTCTTTGTGCGTTTCCAGATGCTGTGATGTTGAAAGTACATTTGCCACTTCATGAAAAGAAAAATAAATGAAGACATTAGCTGCATAAGCAGTGTTGCTTTTCTTTTTTTGGTGTAGACCTCTGTGCCACTCAAGTGGCATTGCCCCGGTACCGCTCATTCTGGCTTCTCTCCACAGTCACACCCAAGTTTGTCCAGTCACTGCCCAGCACTGGCAATCCACAGGGAGAGTGACTGTGGTTGTCCTGAGGCAACCCACCAGAAGAGACACTGCGCTGCTGCCAAGTCACTTCCTGGGTTCAAAAGTGATGCCTGTTCTGATCCAACATATGAAGGACACCACCTACTGAAACCACTATTGATGGCAGTCATCACTTGATTGCAGACTCAACGTGAGTGACCAACCCTCTTTACCACTATGTTAGTCCCTATGAACTGGCAGATACCAGTGACTTTGACACTAACTCACCAATGGGATAGATGAGGGGAAATGATGCTGGGGATTTGAGGGAGGAATGATGATGGGGTCAATTTGAGAATAGGACATGAAGTGCCACAGATTTAAAAATTTTTTTAAGCTGACTGATTGGGATGAGGATGATGAAGACATTATGGAATTCCATTCTGGTCTGAGACTGCAGTGGCAGGGCTGTACTCTATGCTTGTATCCAGGTGTTAACCATGCCCCCAAAATACAGACACCTGCAGTCTTGGTCATGAAGTTTGAACCACACACTCAGAGATGAATACATTAAAAGGATGAAATTCAGCTGTGTCGTTCCAGTCTTCCCAGATGAGCCCATAGCAAACCTAGCTGAGGTAGGAGCTGGTCATAGGTTTAAAAAAATCACAAATATCAATGGTCTGATGGGAATTAAGCCCATGAATGTTGCATTCTTATATGAGATGGATTTTAAAAAGAAATGTTACAGGTTCCGCTGGACAAACTTGACAAACAGATAACAGGACAAAACACGATGCATTTTGACCTCTTAGGTCTTCTTCAGGCTAAAAACAAACGTCATTTAGGGTTGTCCTAAATGTCATTTTCTGTCTGAGAAAGAACATCAAGAAGAGAGACAAAGACCAACAGATGGTGAGAAGATGTTTAGCTTTGATAGTGGCAGCAGGTTGAGTGTTCTACGTCAAGACACAGATGTTTTTTTTTTTCTCTTTTGCAGCATACTGAGTGGCCCCCACTACTACCCTGGCATCTTTGTGGAGAAGGTGCGACCCTGGTAGCCTGGCCAGGAAGTGGGGGCTAGAGGTCGGAGATCAGATTGTGGAGGTCAACGACTCCAGCTTCCAGAACATCGGACACAAAGAGGCAAGTTGAAGCTCTGAAAAGAGGGCATAATGGCCTAGCAGTGGCTGATTTGTAAGACTTCCATGCAGAAAAGTTTGCACCCAAATTACACTTTATGTGTAGCGGGGAAGAGAAAACTCTGGCCCATTTTCATGGCTGGAACCAAACACAGGTGTGTGTGTGTGTGTTTGCGTCCTAACCTAGTCCACTGCCCTATCAGCTACCACTTTTAAGCCCTCCATTGTTACTGTTCAGGTGTTCTGCTGTTGTTAGTTAATGAATCATTGTTCATTCCTGTAATGCATATCTCTGAGTATTAAGCATATAAGTAGCATGTCAGTGTATTTGTTAAGATGGATAAGATAAATGGAAATGGGTATAGATATGTTTAGCAGTTTGCATACAACATCATAAGCGCAAACTGTAGGTTTTAGAAAAGTGTAATTTGTTTGAATGATGATGGAAGTCATGAGTTATCCAAAATGGTAGTGTTTGAAAAATTAAATAAACAAACGAACAAAACCGAACAACAAACTAACTATTCATGAACAGGTATTGGTATGAAGAAGGGAGACAACTTCAACACCATGAGGCGAACATGTTTTGCGTACATTCCCGCTTTGTTTTGTGTACTCTGTCAACATCGTAAGATGATATAATTTGTGGCTGATTTTCAGACTGTACTAGTGTGTTTATTTCGTGTGGTCTGTCACCATTGTAAGATGATGTAATGTCACCTTTGTAAGATGATGTCACACCATTGTAAGATGATGTAATTGTCACCATTGTAAGATGATGTAATTGTCACCATTGTAAGATGATGTAATTGTCACCATTGTAAGATGATGTAATTGTCACCATTTTAAGATGATGTAATTTGTGGCTGATTTTCAGGCAGTGGTAGTGCTGAAGGAAGCAAACAACTCAATGTTATTATCAGAAAACATGCCGTGAGTATTTGACACTGTTGCCCATCCTCTCTTCATATTCTTTTTTTTTTTTTTTTTTTCTTTTCACTGCTTTATCTTCCATCCACTCTCAGTTACACATTGTCCCCATGCCACTCCGTTTTTGCATAATATGTCTTGGTGTTAACCAGGTCTAAGAGACGCCCGCAGTGCTGGTCAAGAAATTTCACCAACACTTCCAGAGACGCAATTATTAGTGGATGAAAATTGATTCTGGTTCTTTTTTTTTTCTGTCTCATTTTCGATACCACTTCAGAAGCATTGCCGCCTCCTGCTCATTCCAGCTCCGTTTCCACAGCCACACCTGGGCTTGTCCTGCCGTGACCTCCACATGGCAGTCCACAGTGAGCTGGCATTATCAAGTTGTTATGGGGAGACAACTGCAGGTCTGCTGAGTCACTTCAGTGGTGTTCAGTTGTGCCTGTTCTGATCCAACATAGGCAGGACTCCACGTAGTAACCCCCTTCTGACAGCAAAGAGTTTGTTTTAGTTCTAAACCCCTGAGAGTGAGGTTCTCCTTTACTCCAGTGTCCAGTGACAGTCTGGTTCAAGTTGCCCATACTGACAGCCTCAACAGGAACTCTCTGTGATATGGACTTGGAGAGGAAATTGAAACTGAGATGGGGGCTGGAATAGCTCAGTTGGTAGAACGTTGGACCCGTAATCCAAGAGTTGCGGTTCGAATCTCTGCCGGGCCGTTTTGGTACAGGGGGATTTTTCCCTTGGGGTTAACGTTGGTTCTGACTCCATTTCTCATACAGTCCTTTGAATGAGACTATACACCAAGGTTCCGTGTGTGAATGCACGCATAACATCTTGCACACGTGTAAAATCCCATCACCAACTTTCGCAAGAGAAGGCCAATTTGGCCATTGGTATGGATGACTCGTTACACACATAGCATGCACCTTCCCTGAAGAGGGAGTATGGCTGCCTTAATGGCAGGATAAAAAATGGTCATACACACAGAACTCCACTCCCTTTGTTGGGTGGATGGGATTAATACTTGCCTGTCCATATAGGGAGTGTCCGCAGGAGTATCAGCCTGCATACTCAGAAGAAAAAGAAGAAACTGAGATCGTCCTTACACCACGTCATGAAGGGCCACAGAATTTTAGACTTTTTTAATGCCGATCAATGATGAGGATGATAATGACAGAGTTTCATTTCTAGTCCTGGTGTGAACAAAGTCCGAGAGATACAGACTGCTGCTGTGTTGGTCAGGAGACTTGAGCAGTACTCTGGAAGACACATCCACTCAGTGGATATCATGTGATTGTGTGGTTTCATTCCTCCCATTCAAGCCCCTAGCAAACTTGGCACTGTGTAGGAGCTGGTCTTGGAGGAAAAATCCCACAGATAAATTTGCGTCATGGGAATTAACTCGACAGTCTATGAGCCCGCAGTTACCACTGGGTCACTGGCAGGTTTTCATCTTCCTGTATGAGCCCACTCAGGAGCTGTTGGTAGAAAAAAGTTTAGGTAAAAAATCTGACAAATGTACTTGTATCATATGGACTCCACTGTTTTCATGAGACAGATGCTGCTGAAAGGTACGCCCGAAGTCATTTTGGCCTATCAGTAACATAACAGAACAGTCAGAGAGAGAATACCAAAACGCAGGTGTGAAAAGGTGCACCTGGGACATGTGTAATGCTGACATTGAGTAGCCCTGGTATTTGGTAGTCTTGGCATATGCTTCAAACCCAATATTTGACTCTCCAGGTTCCTTTTTTTTTTAACTCATAAACTGAAAAAAGATGATGGTATTTGTGATGGAAAGACTGGTGGTGTTATCTTCCCCCCATTTTTTTTTTCTGGAACAGGTCTGCTATCTATACATATAAACAGAAAGTAGATGAGGGGAGAGAGGGGTAGGTGTTACTACAGCTGAAATCATTAGATGTTACACACATCCCTGTTGTATAGTACTAGAGAAGGAAAACAGTATGTTCACTTCTGTATGCACTTATGTGCATGTATGCATGTCTGTTTTGACTATTTCCAATGAGTGCCTAAAGTGTTCAAAGTGAATTATTGAATTAGAAGCTGTAACAGTACTTTCTTCATTGAATCTTTGATAAATATCTTGGACATGTGAATGCAGGATATGTAGGTTACAAATAGTCATATCAGTATGTGACACACACACACACATGTCACACACACACACACACAAAACACACACACTCACACAAAACAACTAAATTTGTGACATTTGGTTGGTTTAAAAGGTACTGTAGATGTTTTTTATGATGCTCTCTTTATCATAGCATTATTTGTACTTCAACCTTTTATCATGAACAGTGTGTTGGCTTTATACACCTGTAACAGAATGAACAAGGTTATCAGCCTGTAACGGCAACTAATGGGAACTCTTTTCAGGGTTTGCCGTTGTTTGAACGCCGCCAGAATCAAGCGCCCTCCAGAGGTTCTGCCGTGGCTGTTGTGTCCAGTCACCTGCCCAGCGACTACTCCCCACCTGTCAGTCAGAGGTACGGCAGACGCAAGGTCACCTTCTGTCAGTGAATGTGGCCTTCAGTATTTCTGCTTCACTGCCCACCTTGCATGGCCATGAAAAAAAAAAAACATCAAGAAGAATAACAGACAAACAGAAGTGACTCAAGAGAAAACTTGAGGTTTGAGTTTTTGGCTGTAAGTGTGCTATGAAACAGATCAGAGTAGATTTAAGAATTGCTTAAAAAAAAAAAAAAAAAAAAAAAAAAAACTTGAAGGTTTGACGAGGATATGTACGACATGTGCATGTGCATTCATGCATATATGCTTGCTCACTGAACCCTGCTCCATCACTGATCTTTGATCTTGGAGCGCAGACACCCAGCTGCAGGCATGCTCACATGCACACTCAGACAAACACATGAAAGGATTTTGCCATTCACAATTTCAGACAACACACACACACACACACACACACACACTCTCACACACACACACACACACACACACACACACACACACACACACACACACACTCACACACACTCTCTCACTCACTCACTCTCTCTCACTCCTCTCTCTCTCTCTCTCTCTCTCTCTCTCTCTCTCTCTCTCTCTCTCTCTCTTATGCTTGCTTAAACGTACCATGAGCTGGGTCCCATGGTTCTGTGCATACTGTGATAACATGTTTATGGCTTCTGTTTGTTTGTTTAGTGTTAGTTGGCACTGAGCACATTCACATGACTCATGCATATGATGATCTGTCTCCGCCTGTCTACAGTGTTACAATCATATGTAGTTTTTTTTTTTAGAGTTTAGAAAGCACCACTTTGTACTGAGTGACACATGTTTATACATGTATGTCAGCCTGCCTGCGTACATTTGCTTGCTATATAACAAGGGAGGGGAACGAATGTGGATGATTTTGATGGGTAAAGAGTTCCAGGGGAGGGCTGTGGTGCAGACAGGGTGAATGAGGATGGGGAATGAAATCAGTTTGAAGTATGATAGGAGAGCAGACTGCAGATTGGTAGTGAAAGTAAGAAATGCTTGGGAACAAACTGCACATGTAGAACTAACATGAATTCCATGTACTTGTTTTCCCTCCACTACTAAATTGTTCAGTATATGATTTTTTTTTTAAAGTTACAGACCATTAGATAGCATACTTGTGATCTTAATTGAAAAAAAATCGTGTGGCTTATGTGAAAAAAAAAATCAGCAGCTGGTCAAAGATACTTTTTTTTTTTTTTAAGTGATGAGTGATCAGTATACTTCAGTAGGAAATAAAGTCACAGTTCACAACTCACTCTTAATGACTTATAGGACAATGTGTAACAAGATGGCTGCTAGATGAGCTGATGTATGAGATTACTTGAAATAGTGAATGGTGTCCTAATCCTTCGATAAATCTAAGCAATTTTAGGACCATGGTTTTAAGCTTATCTGCTTTGTACAACTTACTTCAGAATGTATGTTGTCAATATGCTGGAAATCATAGTTTTATCATTCATTTCACTGTGTGCACTAGTTTTTTCTGTGTTTTCTTCAAGGCTGCCCAGATTACAGGGTTTTGTTTGGACACCTGAGTCAGGAATCAGTTAATTGTCCACCTTTGTCATTACCGGTGTTTCATCCTCTTGCGCACCTTTAAAAAAAAAAGGAAAAAGAGACAAAAGAAAAACTGAAATAGCTAGTTCACCAGCATGTTGTTGCTTATGTTTTGTTTCTGTACTTAAAAGATTCTGTTAATAACACTGACTAAATGTAGATTTTTTTGTACAAAATTATCAGCTTTCTTCATCAGTAGTTGGTTTCCCAAACAAAATTGTACTTAATAGCTGCAGTCATTTTTTTTTTCATTTTTCCAAAGAAAATATTCATGATTGTCATTAATATATCAAATGATTTGATGAATGACTTTGATCACTGTAACGTAATCATGGGGGACTGCAAGGCATTGATGTGCTTGTAACTGCCATGCTGCTAACCAGGCTTCTACTGATTTTTTTTTTAAATTTAGTTTTCGTATTTTGAAGACATTAGTTTCATTGTACATCATATGTGTATTCAGTCGATGAATGGATGTGCAAGATATTTCTGATAGGACAGCAGTAACACACAAAGAGAAATAGCAATTTGGATGGACATGTGGCATGTGCTAAACACTTGTTAAAGACCCTATGCCAACAAGGGAAGTGTCCCAGAATGTAGAACATTTCAGTGTCATCAATTTAAATAAAGCAAACAAAAATGAAGAAGCAAAAGTCAAATTGATACAGTTAGGCGAGTTTTCAGGTGCTATGGTGATCTGCTCTGCTTTAGAGGACAGGCCCCAGTTGACACAGAGACAGTATATTGTGATGATCAAGTAAAACAATACAACATAATGCAATGCAATACCATTATGTAGATGTATGTTGTTCGTTGGTTCAGTGATCAAGCAGAGAGGCCTGCAAAAAAGGTTTACAAGTGAATGAATTCATAATTTACCCTGACGACTTTGTTAACCCTCTTTGTTTTTTTGTTTTTTTTTCTTGAACGTATATGTGGTAGAGAATTTTGTTGAGGGGGTCATTTTTTAAAAAATCAAAATGAATGTTAAGTAGTGGATGTGAATTGTGTAAGGATCAGCCGGTGGCCTGATGTGATATGACTTTGTTATGTTTATGTCATAAAGGAGTCTGTTGTGTTTGGAGCATTATATTCATGTTCGCTTGTTTTGTACAATGACGGAATCAAAATGAAGTCATAAGTGTCCTGATCTGTTTATCCAGAAGTCGTTTTGTCCATATAAGGCTGGATCACTCTTTGCCTATATTTTGATTGTTCATAAGAATGTTTTACATTGTACTGGAGAACTGAAAATAACATGAGTTTGAAAAACGTGCACATGAAGTCCATACATGCAGAGGTATGTGTGTACATGCGTACTTACACACGTGCACACACACACACATACACAAACATGCACACAGACACTCTCACTCACACACACCAACACAGACACATATGCATACATACATACATGCACACACATATGCATGCACATACACATATGGTGCATGCATGTATGCATGTACACACTCACACGCATGCACACACACGCACACATGTGCACGCACGCACGCACGCTCACACACACACACACACACACCAACACAGACACACATGCATACACACACATGCAAACACGTTTGCATGCACATACACCTATGATGCATGCATGTATGCACAGGCACACTCACATACACACACATACACACACACACACACACACACACACACACACACACACACACACACACATACATGCTAATGCATACATGCACACACTCACTCTCACTCTTTTTCTTTCTCTCCCTCTGTTTTTTTTTTGTCTGCGAGCATACATATGCACACTGTCTCTCTCTTTCTCTCTCACTCTGTCTCTGTTCATATGTACACACATGCACACCACACACACATATATACACATGCACACACACGCACGCATGCATGCACGCTTGCACTCACGCGCACGCACGCACGCACGCACGCACGCACGTGCACACACACACACACACACACGCACACACACACAGGCGCGCACACACACATTGTTGCACTTGTGTTATCAGTCATTGCCACAACCATGTAAGCATTTGCCTGAAGACTAATTTGATGTGAGCACATAGACAAGGAGTGCAGTTCCTTTTCACGTTCAATATGGTAAGACTATTTATTGTACACTAGTCATTTTATGTTTCCTTTTTGACCAGCTGAATGTCGTAGTGTTCTTATTTTGATGCAGTTAAATGTTGGCTGGTTTCGTTTGCTTAGCTGATACAATGTATTTGGATGTCTTTTGTCCATGTCAAGATATGTATCCAACGGAAAAAAAAAATGTTTTGTTGTCGTTGAAGGATAAGAAAAGAGCTTGTCTACCATTTCTGTTATTTGTGAAACAATTTAGAGGTTTATTGTCTGTCATTTTGAAAACAACACCACAGTGGTCGTTTTGACCTGTAAGTTATTGTGAGGAGATGCGCTACTTTCAAGAGCAACAAATTGAAGGGACACACTCTCTCCTTCAACCTCGCTATAATTGAGAATGAGGCTCAAAAGAACAAGGTTTAGTTTTCACTGGAGATTGAAACAGACTGCAGTGTTGCTGAAAACGAGTCAAAACACAAAAGAAATGCGCAAAACAAGGTGCAAGGTGATGCTTATGCACTAAGCAAAGCAGACCATAGAATTTTTGAAAAGTATGTTTTCTTTGGGACCTCACAAACAATGTACATCAGCGCTTTTAGCTTAGTTATACGTAAGGGGTAGTTTACTACCTGTTCATAATTGCTTTTTTAGATACGACGACAGAGAAAGTGTTATTTCTTTGCTCTGAATATTACTTTTGTTTGCTCAGAATATTAGTTCTGGCTGTGTAAAAAAAAAACCCTAAAAATTGTCACATTTTTTAAATGTGCGCTTTTTCATGGCCCAAGTTCCAGGCATTAAGTTGAAGCTGCTGAAAATAATCACCACAAAAGACATATATATGAGTGAATGCACAAATGCAGAGATGTATGTCATAATATCTGCAGTGGTCGATGCTCTCACGCACATGTGCACAATAGGCCACACTCACACACACACACAAACAAAGCATGTGCACATGCTGCTGTCACATGTGATCATGCACACTCACACCGACACAAAGACACTAACACACCACACTGCAAGGAGGCCACGTCTTCCTGCGCCGACCAACGCCCACGCACACATGCACGAGGATGCGGCCCATTGGCAGCCGCAAACACCCACCAACGCACACTAACAGTCCACTACACGCTCACGCTGCGCGGTACGCACGCCCAGTCGCGCTGCTGCGCTTGCGCCCTGCTTGCACACACCTGGGGCTGTTCGCCCTCGACCCTCCACCGCTCTTCTTCTTCCTACGCAACTATCTGCTAATAACAATGTTGATGCCACGCAACGCACTTATTTACTATTCATCTAATACATATATTCTGCAGCTGCGACCAACCTCATAATAGAATGCATGCGCTTGACTCAGCCCTGCTCTTGTTGTCTGACTTATTCGCTTACTCATAGTATATTGCACTGCAGATTCATCAACCCTAACCAATCTCTCCCACTTAACCGAACACACAGCCAACCATCACACACTGCCATCTCCCATCTCGCCAGCCCCCACACACACACAACGACACCACACACAGCGGGCAACACCGCACGGGCCTTCCAATCTGTTGCGGTGCAGGCAGCACTGCATACCGACACGTGGCACGGCGATGGGGGCGCTGCGAACCAGTACGATGCCGGCCGTGGCTCGGTGCCGACGAGGGCATCGGGGGTGCGTGCCAGTGTGCAGGCTGCGCAGTCTCATTCCACAACACGGGGGGGGGGAGGTGTCGCGCGGCCGGACTATACATTATCTTAGCGTCGGGGGGAGGGGGGGAACTGTGATCATCAACACACACAGAACACAGAAACGAGACTGGACACATATCTGAAAGTGGCCTTCACACATCGCCACTCCACACACACACACACACCACACAAACCCATCCACTCCTCCCCTACACCTCACCTTTTCCAACACCACCCACCCACATTCATCAACCTCACCTAGATTTTCTGCCAATCTCCCCCCAATCCAAACACACACACACCTCCCGCCCTATAACAACACACACACACACATAACAACACGACACACAGAAACAACACACAGACGACAAATAACACCCAGGAACCCCCACCCACACACTCACACCCACACACGAGGGTACACACGGGGGGGGTGGGGGGGGGGGGGGGGGGGGGACACACACACACACACACACCTCACCCTCAACTAACCCACACACAACCCCACACACACCCCCTCACACACCATCACCACACACATCCACACGCCCCCTGACACACCCGCCCAACTCGTCACTCACACACCACTTACTTCATCTATTTTTAAAAACCCTGCAGAAACCTAACAGCACACACAAACACACTCACACACTGGTGGCACTCACACACCTACACCCAACACACACAACATACCCCACACGACACATCACACACACAACACACACACTACACACACACACCACCACCACACACAACTGCACACACAACCCCACCCCCCATCACACACCCACATACCTCCTTGGACGGGAACACAATGCGTTTACTTGTTTCGTTCCCTGCAGACTGTGCTCGTTTTCTATAGACACTAACTGTAGATGACCTCTCGCCTTTCTGGTTCTTTACCCCTCAGTATGGATCATGTCTCTTTGTTTCTGTCCCCTTCTGCTTGTCTGTTTTTATCTAACATTGGCCTTTCCTTCCAGATCCCCACTCGCACTCTCTCTGATCTTCCTCCACTTCGATCCCCCTCTTGTTTCGTTTATCATTACAAGGTCTGCAGTACTGTTTGGGGGCATTCATACCAGTTCTTTTTGTGTGGTGTGTCAACGATGCTCTCAATCACATGGGAGACGTTGGAATACGTGGGCGCTTCTGCCCCTCGCTATGCCAATGTTTCTTCGTCGGGTGGTGGTTCCTCGTCAATTACACAGGTTGACGAACGTAGTACAAAGCTTCACCCAACAAGACTTTCTCCCGTTCTTCCATACTCCTAACGCGGCCCTCTATTTCCCATGCCTACCCGATTTTTTTTCTGTATTTATTACAAGCAGTAACCGAACCTGGAGTCAGCTTACCCCCTGTAGCTTGACAACTACTCATTACGCACCACATCCCACCACACAACCCCCACCCACCACACCCCCCACCCACCTTTCTTCAATTTCCATTCCTCTCAACGCATCTAGTCCTACTCACCCACATCCACGTTTCCCTCTCTAACACTTGAAACATGTTTCTTGCTGTTTTTGAATGATCTTTGCCATTACCACTTTCATTGTCTTAGGTCCCCATCCTCATCCATTAGTCCTCCCCCCCCCCCGTCCTGTCCCCCGTCTGTCCCCTCCCTCTTTTTTATGCCCTTCGTCCGCCCCCCCGATCCGTGGGCGGGGGGGGGGGGTCCCCGCCTCTGGGGCCATTCATTTGAACTGCTCCTCACTTTTTTGTTCTCCACTATTCACGCGACTCCCACCCTCCCTTTTTTTTCCTATGATAATTATGTTCATCCTCTGCAAATTTTTGTCCACTTTCTATATTGCCATTGTTTATACTCAATTGTTTCCCGCACCTTTTATTAATCGGATGGGGGTTTTGGTCTTTTTTTGCCCCCCCAAAGTCCAGTCAAGAAATATTGAAAGAGAGGAGAATTGTACTGTGGAAACCAACAATAACAACAACAACAGCAAAAAACAATAGAATAAATAGGAATAATAGTATTCAAACTCCTCAGGTTTTCTTTTTTAGTGCGCCTTGATTTAAATTTAAACCAATTTTTCAAACCATCAAGCGCTTTTTCGCGGGTCATGGGATGAATGACCCCACACTCGCGGTCGTCGGCACTCTCCTTCTAACACCACACCAACAAACGTGACGTCAATTCCTCCTCCCGCTCCCTGGGTGGGGTGGGTTCGGTGTTTTCTCGAGTTTGCTACAAGGTTACCAGAGGTCCCTTCACAACTCAGGTGCCAGGTGCTACAAAACAGCACTCTAAATCCACGGTCTTTTGAGTCCACACTCTGAAGAATGCGTCCCGAAATGCCTCGTGCTGGTTTTTCCCTCGTATCAGGACCTCACAGCTGTGTATCTGGATCTCTTGGAGTACGATGCCAAGTTTTTTATAACAACAAAAGTACAAATTAATCACCAACCCAGCAGCTGCCATTCTTTTTGTGTGATTTGATACTTTTTCCCTTCTCAACTGTTCTTTCCAGGTCCCTGCCATTTACTTCTCAAGCCTTTGCGTTCCTATTTCTGTATCTGGCTCCCCCCTGCCCGGGCCCCTACAACCACCGCAACCCTACCCTCATCTCCCAATTGCGCCTGCACTCTTTCCTCCTTTCGTCTATTCCCTTTGCAGCTTATTCTCGAGACACCCCGTGGCACTGGCTTGATTGGACTCCGCTCTCTTATACTACCCCAACAATTTTACCTGATCGCCTCATGACCACGTACGTTCGTCGTCACACATGTGTCTAATTGCTTTGACATCGAGTGCATCTCACCTACCTAGAATCCCGCTTTTGGTGCGTTTGGAGTGATAGTATCTTACTACACAAATATCACCCACACTTAGCTCCGACGACTGTGCACCTAGCGTGTCCGAGTGGGTGTTGGGGGTGTGTGTGTGTTGTTTTATTTGTTTTTTAATACCAACACCTCACACTCCTTAAGAGTATGTAGAACACACATGGTGCACAGCGTCACTACCCATACTCCTTCATAATACTCTTTTTATTGATCTATGTACAGTGATTAACAAGAAAAATAAATAATAATTAGAGTCAGAGACATTAGGGGACAGGACTTGGGTTATGAGTTACCACATTTATCATTCCCTAATATAGAGGTTTAAACACAATGAGCCATCGATTTTAATAATAATAAGCATTTACACAACAAAAACCAATCCTACAGCTTATGTGCCATTCCATGACTTCCTCTGCTGCGTCCTCTCTCACTGTTAGTGGGTTCAGCAATAGAAATGCATTTGGGTGGCTCTTCCCATGATACTTGGTCTTGCGCTAATGAAAGCCTTGAGGCGTATTGTTGGCAGAGTATCGTTGAGACCAATACATGTGTTTGTTACTCTCGGACAGATTTGTTTTTGGTGAGATAAGAATAGGTGAAGTATATTTTAATAATCATTGTAGAAACTAACTCCAAATATAAATATTACGGTATAGCTCATTAAGAGAATAGAGATGATCAGGAGTGTGTCAAGACTGTGGTTTCTGTATATTCTCGACCTTAGGTCCTTCCTCATCTGGTGGCTCATATTTTCGCTCATACCCAACTGTCTTTAACCCCGCTCCTAAGAACAACTTAACATCCATCAGTGCATCTCTCGCGGCAATACAACAGAAACGGTTTGATAGTTGCTAGTATAACCCCAAAAAACTGTGCGATATGCCCCTTGCCTTCCTGCTGTCCTCTGGTCGTCCCATTCATGATACTTGCCCTTCGTCGACCTGTGTTAATTTCAGCTGGTTTCTTTGCACAACCTTTATTCCATAATGTGCGCATCTGCGGACCGCCTTTCCGCCACGAAACCTCTTCGTGAAGCCGTCCTGTTCGTGCGTGCAGTCTCTCTCCCCTCAGCCCGATCATGAGCTCCGTACCCAATCGCTCTCTCTTGCAGTCTGTGGCCCAATCGCTACACGTGCATTTAAACACTCTCATCCCGCCTCCTCGGAGTTTCCCCTTCTTACTCGAATAGTAATTTTGACCTCTGTGTGTAAGATGATGTGTGTGTGCTGGTTTGTGGTGTGTGTGTGTGTGTGTTTGTGGTGCTTGTGAAAAGCTGCGTTTTTGCTGTGCAACAAAAACAATGACAAATTCGCGGACGCGAAAAATCGTGGTCTGTGTTGCAATAATGGCGATCGTTGCGCTTGTCTGGTGGGTTATTAAGTGTTGGGACTGTGAGTGTGCGGGTTCGAGATGTGGCTGGGAAGCGGGAGATCAAATCCGTAACTTAGGCACATTCCTACCGTGATAGCCAACGCATGCGGATTTCTGCAGATACCCCAGTAGCACCACTCGATACAAAAAAATGACAAAGGGAGATTGGGAGGAAGAGGGATGGCGGAGCGGCGGCAGTATCTTTTTGACCTGTTCTTTTTTTTTTACGCCGACGTGGTCGTGTGTTTCGTCGCTGTTCGTTTTATAATTCCCCTTCCATGATAGAGTTTACCTAAGGGGAAGGGGTCATCCAGAAATAGAGGTGTAAACTTTGCATGCGGGGGGCCTTATGCATGTCGGAGTGTTCCATGACATAAATCATGTGTTAACAACCCGCTTGTGTTTAGAGTGGATTCAGATATCAGTACAGTTACAGCTAAGATTACCTTGCAGTATAGACTGAGAATGTGATGGTGATATAATGATTGCTCAAGTCATGATTTCCATTGTCCTATTTGTATATGTATCATGGGGAGGCCGTTGAGGAAGACGCGAAATGGGTCAGAACGTAGTGGTGTGTTTGTCTTGTGTTGACGTCATGTTGCCCCGGGGCGGATTTTTCTCTGGCGGTTTGGGGAAGCATTTATTAAGATTTATACAGAAGAGGGTTTATTATCTACAAGCAAGAAAATTTTTTCAGATGGAGTATCTTTGAACTGTACTTGGAAATCCCGTGTGCCAAATCGCTTGGGTAACTGTTCAGATTACTTTACTTAGACTTTGCTTGTGGTAGATTTGGTTGCAACGCTGCTAAGTAACCAATACTTTAGTAACACACTAATTTGTTTAATAATCTCTGAAGACAGAAACTGTGCTGAATGTGGATGTCTGCCCTGGGATGACGAACACGTACTTGTGAAGGCAGGGGCTTCGGCCGGCAGGGGGACGGGGGGGGGAAAAGGGGAGGGGAACGGTGCAAGGCCCCCAGGCAGATGTATGACTGAAGGATAAAAACTCGAAAAAATGGCAACGAAGGGTAAAATGAATGTGGACGAGAACAGGCTCGAAGAGAAAAGGAAGTCCAGTGTACTTCATCTGAGGGGGGATGGGGATTGTATATTAATACAGATGAAACCAATCATCCCAAACAAATCCTTCACAACGCGTTGAAAACAAAAAAGGAATTAGAAAAGCAGGAAAGACGCTGTTGATAATTAGACAGAATGAATGCGTGATTTGGGAGGTAAAAACTGATAGTCAAAAAAAAAAAAAAAAAAGAAAATAGTTTCGTAGACAACAATAGTACGAGAGGCCGTGGCGTGATAAATGTTTGTGGGAGTAGAAGTAGAAAAGGAGAAAAAAGTGAAGAGAAAAATACAAGTCGCTAGAGGAGGTACATTGTGCGGATTCAGGGTAGCCTCGATCGGACAATTTCCACATGAATGTGATTGAGGCCTGAGGCAAATAGATTGCTTGATTGTCCTTATGTATTAAACTACAGCAACAAACAATCCATTTTTGATTGAATTGTTAAGGAAGGGTTATTTGGAGGTATTTTATGTGCTGGGTGTTATGGGACAGTGATGGCTGGGGGGTACTAATCGTCACCGGCATGGTGCTAAGCAAGATGAGTTGGCGGTGTTCACTGGGGGAGGGGAGGAGATGTCGATCAATGAAATTGTGTCTGGGAGAGGGCAGGGGTAGACTGTGGGCGCGTTCGAGTGACATATTTCAATGTGGTACACGGAACCGAGAGGTGAAACAGAAACAGGAGCAGAGGTGCAAAGTGACTGTTGGGCATAGTTGTGGCCAACCATCAAATATTTGTTTACTGATAGTATGGTGTCAAAAGTCTTGCTGACAGTCACGAGTAGTAAGACAATATAGCTCCTCTTACACCGGCTGTTTGTATTTCCCAGAAGTAAAAGAGACAAGTTTTTTGTTATAATGTGATGGCTCACATTCTGCCTGCTTGCAGACATTCCTCTATGCTGCTGTACTTATTTTTCCGACTCACTACTTCAATAATCGGTCACGTCTGGCTGCTAAATGGTTTTCTTTTAGCTACCCGCAGCCTCATTCTACATATTGCAGCGTGTAATCGTTAACGGGGCTCATCAAACATTCTCTGTCTGTGGCTGACTGATATTGTGTACAGGCATGTTTTTGTGTGTTATCATGTCTGTATAAAGTACAGCCCTTAAACATGATCGGTCGATACGCCATAGTGCTGGAATGTAGTGCTATAGACATCAAAACACTATTGGGCTGACTGTGGTGTCAGAGAAAAACAATCGGGTGAATACGTTCTGTGTTTTTTTTTTCTAATGATACCGACACATTAACTATGAGATAGCATGGCTGTTCCTAAGAGTTTGACAGACCTCAGATTACTCTCTGCAAAAGGTATCTATTGTTTAGGAGACACATCAAATATTCTTTCTTCTGAATATCTATACATGTAATCAAACATCTCTCTCTATGATCTGTACTTTACAGTTACCAAACATTCTCTGTGCTGGATTTTCATAGCTTACACGACGACATCGAATATTCCCTCTTCTGACAATCTGTTTGTTTCCAGACATCAAATATTCTCTCTTCTGGCTATCTGTAGTTTACAGAAATCGAACATTCTCTGTTCTCACCACCTGTTGTTTCACAGACATAAAACATTCTCTATTTGTCGTCTCTAATAGCATACAGCAGTCAGACAGCCTTTTTTTTTTTTTTGCTGCTCTCAATCTCTGTGCTCCCACCTCAGAGAGCAGCGCATACTACGCCGCTCATGTCCAACACTCTGTCCACAGCCACTTGCCGGTCAGCAAAAACCCCCGCCGCAGCCCCGCACCGACAATGCCACAGGGAGCAGTCAATGTCAAGTCATCAAGAGACCACCCACCAGAGGAGAACACTGCACTGCTGCAGAGTCACTTCGGTGGTGTTCAGTGGCACCTGTTCTGATCTAACATACCAGCAGGACACCACCTACTAGTGCCCCCAACTGACACAATAATTGCTTAGTCGGCGGTCTGGGCCGGTGTGAGAAATGAGCTCTCCCTCTGGAGTGGCACCACCAAATCCGTCCAACAACAGCCCCCATGGGACTCACCAAAGATACCATTGCCCCCTGATGGAACCAAGCAAGGCCACAGACGTGTTAGATGGACATTACAACTTGAGGTCACCATGAGAATGCAGGGCATGAAGGGCCACTGAATTTTAGACAATTTTTTAAAAATGCTGATCAATAGAGAAGAGAATGAATTAAGATGATGCTACACAGATTTCCATATTTGTGTGTCGCGGAGACTACATGACAAGCGGTACTCGGTAACTGCTAATGCTTCCTTTCCATGAATATATCCGGCAATCAACCAGTCCCACGAGATACACGGCACCTTCAGTGGGTTGGTTAGGAAAATTTTGAGCAACACTCTTGGAAACCTCATGCCATTATGTGGATGAAACTCGACTCGTGAGGTCCAGTCTTCCCAACTGGACAGTCCGCAGCAAACTCACCTCTGGGTAGGATCCAGTCCGGGGCAGCAAAAAACCCCACATTACTTCTGATGGGATGTCGAACCCATGACCTCCCAGCTGGTTCCCTACCACTTCGCCATGGCGTCTGTGCAGTCAGACAAATGAAAAAAGATGGGGTGGGGGTGTGGAGGGGCGGGGGGGGGGATGTAGGACCTTAATTCTGGTTGCAGTCCTACAAACAAAACATTTAAACACTTTTCTCATGTAATGCGTCATCCAGAATGTAGGGCCTGGAGCCCTACGGTTGTGGTCTGTAGTCAGTTTGTGCAACGGCGGTGGTAGTGTACATGACCAATCAAAATGCTTTCTGCACGCAAGGTGGCTGTCCTGGCAGGTCGCAAGCCTCGCTTGATCAGCAAAAAACAGCAACCAATGCAGTGTCTCGCGAGTTTCCCAACCGCCCAGGGGCCCACCCCAATCCTGCCCGCATAGTGTCACATGATCGTCCCACCCAGGCCTTAGGTACGACTTCCGCATATCTAGACGTCCTACCGATGGGAGTGGCGTTGTGCTTCCACTTCGTAGGATGGGAGTTAAGTATTTGGTATAGATAATAGCTAGTTAGGGTGCTGATTGTCTCGGGGGGGCACTTTTGTCACATATGCACAGGGTTTATACTGTTGTCAGGAGGAACCAATCATTTGCCGGTGTGTAATTTGTTTCTTGTGCAGTTCCCGTCAGTGTTGGTGTTTTACCCTGTGTTGGGGATTGCTTTTAGATCATGCAGCACATAGGACTTTAGTATTGTTACTGGGGTTGTTGTGTGTAAAAAGATCACGGTTTTCATACTTGTGGTGTGATTTGTGATATTTTCTATTGTTGTCTTTACGAATACGGGAAAAAATATTACAACTAGCACAGGTGGTTGGGGGCGGCGTAATATTGTTTTTTTTTTATTTTTTTTTTTTAGTTAGTAAGCTGTGCATGGGGTCGGCTTGGATCTTATCTGATGCTGACTGTTTATCAGATAGTTCTTAATATAGGGAAAAGATGGGCTGTTTGTCTTAGGAATTCAAGGGCAAAGCGGAAAGGTTCAATGAAAGTATTGGGATCACATGCATTATGGTTGTATGGGTACTGGACTCGAGTCTTTACGTCCGTGTCACGCCTAGGGGAAAAAGAAAAAAAGCCGCTCTCACTCACACAGGGGGTGTGCCGGGTGGGTGTGAGAATAAAATTAAAATGATATAGGATCGAACTGCACGTTTTATTTTTAGTAAGATCCTGGAAAAAGAGTGCTTTTCCCGAGGAGACTGTGCTGTATAACGCTTATTTCGACGTCCTGATGACACAATCCCGGGGGAGTAGAGATTCAATAAGAGATAGGTGGTTTAACACTGATGTTCGTTGACGCGATATTCATCATGTCACAAGTCTTCATTTCTCAAAGTAGTGAACAGAAAAGGTGGGGGAGGGGGGGACAGGGGAAATGGAGGGGAGTCTTCCATGTCATCCAAGTATTGAACAACAGTCTGACTGGAACATGGCACATCTATGTCAGTTTTTTTTTTTTTTTTTTTTTTTTTTGGTGATTTTGTTAATTTTTTTTGGGGGTTTTTTTTTGCGGTGTTCCCAACCTCTGGGGAAAAAAACTACTGCAAGCGCACCAAGGGTCAGAGTCAGTTGCAAGCCCATAGGGGAAGACGCCGCGGTCATAGAGGTGGGTCCAACGACCCCTAGCACATGCCACGCACCCAGCCGGCACCGCGCTCGGGGCCCTCAGGACCGCAATAACCAGGAGCATCATATCAAGGGGTCTCAAAGAGGCACCCAACCGGAGGAGACACTGCACTTCTTCCGATGTCCCTTCAGTGGGGTTCGTGGGCGCGCTGTGTTCTGATCTAACATAAACGCGGGGGGGGAAAACAAAAAACAAACCACCGGATAGCTAAGAAGGGAGACAACCCCACGTCACTGACGCCGCATAATTGGGGCTTAGTCTCAGTAGTGCCGTTCGTGATTGAGAACTCTCCCTCCGGAGGCTGACGGGCCACCGAAGTTTCCGTGCCCGGCCACGACAGTCCCCGATGGGTACTCGCCCGCTACCGGTGACCGCCTGACGAACCAAACCAAGGAACCACTACTTTAGAGGACACCGAAACTGTAGAAAGTCAACCATGAATATCAGAGGGCATGAAGGGAGCCACAGATGAGGTTTGGGACGTGTGTTGTTGTTAAATTAATGCTGACGCTGAGAATGCGGACTGATTTAGATGATGCTACTGATTTTCCATTTCGGTCTGAGAACTCCTGACCGGTCTTTTTCCTACAGCTTCCCGGTTTCATAAAATATCCCATGACGTCAACCAGGGTCCCGAGAAATACAGTACCCCTGGCAAGTTTTGTGGGGTGTCAGGAAATTTTGAGCAACAGCGTCTCAGAAAACGGCATCCTTAAAGGTGGTGATGGAAACAAAAAGTAGCATACGGACTGTGGGGGGAAGAAGGGATCAACCGCTGGTCTTCCCAACCGTGTAGCCCCGCAGTTCAGAAACGTCGGAGCCCTGGGTAGATTAGACAACTGCTGTCGGAGGAGGGGCAGAAAAACAACCACTTTGATATTTTATTGGTAGCATCTCGTTTTTAAGCAGCCTAGATATGCCGCATTTAGTGCTGAATCTTCATGTTCTTATTTTAATCAGGAGCATTGAACAGGTCTTTGAATTGGCTTTGGTGCAATTTGTTATGGGTGTAGGTATTGTTTGTTCAAGTTTTTTTTTTTTATAAAAGTATTTTGCACTGATTCACAGGTCAACTTCACGTAAAAACTCTCACAAAATTTTGCCTACAGTTGATGGTGAAGTGTTGCGCTGATTTGTGCTCTGAACAAATGAATGAAGACTTTCATTCATTGTTTTTAATCTCTGTCCTGTTATTAAGATTTAATGGGACTAATCCAGCCAGAAGATTCTAAATCTTGTGCACTGTGTTGCATTCGGAAAGTATTACTCTCAAAATATCTGTAAAATAAGGATATGCATGCAGTGTAGATCTGTTCATCAACTTGTCATAGATTTTGTGTAGTTTCATCATTTCCTGAGACTGGAGCACAGCCACTTAAAGCACAAGGCAAAACAAAGTTTATGTACAATAAATTCTGAAGAAATTTGAAATTGAGGGGGTGTGAGATGAAGTTGATCTGTTGTGGACTGACTGTGTGAAGGGAACCTTTGTTTTATACTAAATGTGTTGTAAGTAGCCTTAGGTGGATGGTGTACATACACATTTGTGTTTGTTCCTGTGTGAGTATGTGTGCTTGCATACATGTGGCTGTGTGTGTGTCATGTGAGGCACGTCCATGCATGCTTGCTGTCATGTAACTAACCTGGCATCACGGTGGATGTTTCCTTCTGCATGCAGCCTCTCCCAGCTGACTTCCCTGCCCCTGCCTCCCCATCACACCCCTCCCACCCCACCTCCCCCACCACCCTCCCCCTCACCTTACCAGACAGCCCTGACGCACTTGTGGCTTCCACCTCTGAACACCTTGCTTACCTCACCCCACCCCCACCCACCCCCACCCCCACCACCTCCAGCAGCGCTGATCTGCCCCCTTCCACTCTGACCTTGCCTGATGACCTGGGGGATCCTGTGCTGGCTGCCCTCCGGCGGCCTTCCTACCCCCCTGACTCCCCTCCCTGGATTATCCCCCATACTTACTATTCTGACGTGATTCCCAGCGCTGAACTTGACGGTGCTGAGGAAGTGTACACAGCCCAGTCCTCGACATGGAGGAGAGTGAAGGAGAAAGGGCTCTGGACGGCGAGCATACCGATGCTTGGCCTGGTGCTGTGGATGCTGGCTCTGGGCAGACAGGTGAACTCACCCCAGCTGCTGCAGGTGAAGAAACTAAGGTGGAAGCTTCTGATGAGGTGGTGCACTCGGAGCTCACTGCAGAAGTGGATAAAAATTCCAACGTCGTGAAAGGTCTGCAGTACGGGCTTTGTTCAGCCTGAGTCAGCAGTCTTTGTCCTTGTTGACGATGAGGAGGAGGTGGGGGGTGAACACAATTTCACCTGAAGGGGCAGACCCCCTTGTGTTTGTTCCCCTGCCCCCTCCATCCACTCATCCCCCAGCCACCTTGACACAGAGCCCCCAAGCTGAGGATGCCTGTGAAGCAGTAATGGAGTTTGAATCAGAAAGTGAGGAATCCAGTCAGCTTGGTGGGGCTCAGACAGAAGAGATCAAAGATGGTACGACTGTTGGCAGTCAGGGGGAAGGTGAAGGGGGAGGTTGGCATGTGACAGCAGCCAGTGGTGTGGACAGGGAGAAATCGGCAGAGACCCACCAGGCATATAGTGCAGGGACAGAGATCCTAGAGGACCATGACCTTCCCCCACCACCCGACTCTTTCTTTGAGGAAGAGAGCGACGACAATAAAAGCATGACCCTGTTCTTAGTATGCACAAGTTTGACGAAACTGCTCCCATACACACCACACAACGCTCAGAAGATCCGCTTTCCCCGCTCCCCCCACAAACAACCCCCCAGACCTTCCCACCATGCCCACCTTCCCCCGGGTCCACCTTCCCCAACCCCTTCGTTTTCTTTGGTTCTGGGCGGGGCAGCTGCTGCGCTGGCAGCCAGGCGGGAGGCTCAGGCGGAGGAGAGGTCCCCCCGCTTATTTGGGTCCTGCAGAGCCCGGCCTGGGGGTCAAGGCTTTGGGGGATGTGGGCTGGCCCAGTCCCCATGATCTGCTGGCTGCTGGGGTAATCATGCTGTTCCTGTCGTTGTGACCACGTCCTCTTCTGTCCTTGCTCACATGTTGTCCCTAAGTGTTCACTGAATCCATGTCTGTAGAGGCCAAGATTTTCTGATTTTGAAACAAAATGCTGTGACTTTTTTCACATCTAAATCAGAATTGTTCATTGAATCTACTGAGTCTAATGAGGGCAGAATCATCTGATTAAGAAACAAAATAATGGGACATTTTCACACCTAAATCAGATAAGGGGCAAGCAGCTCAAAGCCCATGATTATCAGTTCCTAGCAGACCTGTTTATCTTTATGATTTCAACGAATTCTGTCCATACATTTTGTGAAACGATGATGAACTGTTGAATGTAAAGTGACATTAAAAAAATCTAACCAGAACTTTTTTTTTAAGTGTTGTAGCACCTTTGGGGTGTAACTATGGTGGTGTCGTGGCTTGCTGATTTGAGTGATTTGACCAGTGAGTGATGACACAAGCACTAGCTCTTTCTCATCTCATCTCATTCAGTTTACCATTTTGACAACATGCTGTGCAATCACACACAGCAGCAGGGCTGCAGGCTATGAAGTAAAACAAAGGATATGAAACCAAAGAATATTGTGTTGGAAACATGAACACTTACTACAGCTAATGCAAATCGACTTCAGCCCATTTAGCCAGACTTGACATCATCATCAGTCTCATGATTTTAGTCTTATTCAAAAACAACAACTCAGTTTTGTGGAAAAGTACACCAACAGCGTTATCAGGGTGAGCAGGTATATCTTCATATTTCTATTAACTTGCTTACAGATGAATTAAATATACAGAAAAACAAATCAAAAAACTTTTTTGGGAAAGGAAAATTTTAAAGTCTGTTCTGCTATAACTTGTAATATTTACCCATGTTCAGTTGATGAGGAGTGCTAAGAATCTTTGACTCACAAGTTGTGTGCCTTGTTTTGTTCAAGAGAAAATTATTCATTGTCCTCTGTATAATTGGACCGTATCATTTAGTAACTGATGGAAACACAATCCCATACCTTCATTCCGGATTTTGTTAACAGTGACAATCTACTTGTTTCATTCTGACCCATCATTTTGGGGGGGGGGGGGGGGGGGATAATCTATCAGCATTATTTTAACACAGCTATGAGAGGCAAAATAGCAGGGTGTAGGTCAGAATCAAGAAGGGAGATTTGTTTACACTTCCTGTTGTTAGTAATTGTTGTTTTTGAAAAACATAAACAAACCCAGCCAGTATTTTTACAAATCTTAAATAAATATTAGCAATCTGCCAGTGGACGAACAAGTCATAAAGCAAAAGTGTTTTGTCTTGTGACTCATTTGTCCAAGTTTCTCTGGGCAGTTCGCTAACATTTATTTAAGAGATTTGTTTAGATTTCCACCCGCTGTTGTCTCACTTTGCAACCAGTATTTTCATCTGGAAACCAGGCTGACTGGCTGAACAGTCAGATGAAGTGTGACTAGAACCTGTACATAGACTTGAGTGATCATGAGAGTTGCATTGACAAGTACAGGAGAACAAAAACTGAAAAAGAAAAGGGAACAAAACAATCGCTATGTCCCACTATGATTCCCTGTCTTCTAATCCAGAGATCTCTCTGTATATAAAACAATAACAATACCTTTCTCTTTGTCAACTTTTCTGTGAATGATCCCTTCCCTTAGAAATCAGAGCAGAAAATGATCAAGACAGCAGAGTGAGATTGTCATTCATGTCACAAGATTTCAAGGCAAAACGGGAGAGTACAGGAATCATTGGGAACTGCTTGCACTAGTGATATTGATAAACACTGATTGCTTTTTCTTTTTTGCTAGACATTTTTTTTTTTTTTTTAGCCAAATACTCAAAGAAACTGGAGTGGCTGTGGTCTTCTGTGTTTTGTTTATGATATGATCTGAAACTCTTCATTGTTCGGTGATGGGTTTTAATTTACAATTCTCTCTTATTTTCTTCCTTTTTTTTTTTTTTTTTTTTTTTTTTTTTTTTTTTTTTTTTTTGCTAGCTAGACTGCTACATCTTTTTTTTCCCAGAGGCATTTGGTATCAGGATAATTGCTGCTGTCTTTTTGTCATTATATCAGACTAATTGGCAGCAGAAGTAGTAGTAGCATGATAAGCAGCTGACTTTGTACCCCCGGGTGGAAGTGTGATGGTGAAGGCTTGTCAGATTAGAATAGATAGTAGTTTGCCTACATAACAATGGGTCACAGTTCATGAGGTAGGTAGTTTTTTGTGTAGCTTTTTTTTTAAAAGGGACAGTAGTTGAGAGAAGAGAGAGGGAGAGAAAGAAAGAGTGAAAATGAATGTGTGAAATGTGTCTATATGTGAATCATTTACATAAATCAACAGGAATGTGCATGGGTTTGTGTGAAAGCATTGTACTGACACATCTGACTTCCGTTTTGTTTCATTTTTGTTAATTCTTGAATTCTTGTCTGTACAGTATTCATTTATTTCATCACTTCATGAATTTTTTAGGCATTTATTCTCTCTCTCTCTCTCTCTCTCTCAGGTAACAGAAAACAGTCTTTGTTTACCACACTGATTATTTTCTTTTGCTCCAGCAATTAAGAAATCATCAGTTTAGAGACATTTGACATTAAACATTCAATCACTAATGCTGGAAGCACAGTTGGTTTCATAAACACTTTTTTGTTGCATATTTGCATACCAGTCCAGGACTAGTTTTAGATGATGGTGTTTAGTATGCATTTTTCCTTGCTTTTTTATGTGTCTCAAATGAGTTTTAAATCTGCTGTTTTGTGTTTTAGTGTCTCTTAAAAGATAGGCAAGAAATTGTTTTGCTTTCTGTTTAAAACTTAAAACGCTTTTGAAGATATCATGTTTTTAAGGTTCCATGATTTTGCCAGTTTTCATTGGAAATATAGTTTTGAAACTCTCCTGGAAAGAAGGATGGTTATATAAATCAAATTCAAATTATTGCGTATAACCGCTCTTACAACAATCATGTGCATAGATATTAATATTTCACCTTAGTACAGACTGAATATTGTATTATTTCACTCTTATAATACACTTCTGTCTTTCTGGAATCCAGACAAAAGTGTATCATAAGTATACAACATTCAGTAAACGCAGACATGCCATCACACAGATCTTTAACCTGTGCACTCTTTGCTATAAAACAACTCCAACATCAGAGGGACCTCTGCCATGTCTTTATAGACTTCAGGAAGGCATTTGTGAGAGTCTGGCAGGAGGTGCTTTGGGTCATTGAGAACAAATTTACCATCTGGTAAAAAGCTAATCAACGTCATCCATTAACTATACTCCATGCTGACCAGTGTGGTGGGTGCAGGTGAAGAGTGGCTCCACGTTTCAGCTGAAGTTCACCACTACTGCCTTCTGTCTCACATCTAATTATTTTCAATATATTCCTTGATTGCATCATGGCTTATGCAGTTGAAGATCATGTCAGCAACTCACCATTTGAAGAAGAACCATCATAGACGTTGACTTCGCCAACAACATCGCTGAAGTGGCAGTTAGTGGGAAAAAAAAATTGCCAAGCTTGGTTAAATATTGTATGAAACATCAACAAGATGGGAAAAAAAAAATTGCCAAGCTTGGTTAAATATTTTATGAAACATCCACAAGAGGTATAGAAATTAGCACCAAGAACAGCAATTTGATGTCCATCTGTAAGATGACCATCTCTTCTGATATTGTCAATGGACAGAAGCTAGGAACAGTTCAAAAGTTCACTTACCATGGATCCATCATAAGCAGAGGTCTAAACCAGGAATTCCTTTCAGGAGTAACAGAGAGAACATCAGCACTGACCAGACCAAAACCTCTATGGAGAGGCAATGACATGTTGAAATACATGATCAGACTCCTGTGTGCACTGGTATAATTTGCCTTCCTGTTTGCATCATATAAGACATGGACACTCACTGCAGACCTGGAGAGAAGAAGAATCAAAGCCACAGATAAGAGATGATATTTAAAGATACTGAAACAGATATACTGTGCATATATGAACAAGTGCACCATCATCATCAGGCAACACATGGACCTAGCTTCAGACTAGAAAATCATGTTGGTATGGTCATGTCATAAGATCCAGTAGCCTAGCGAAAACACTACTCCAGAGACTTGCTGAGGAAGGCAGGAAAGATGATAGACTTACACCATTGCAGAATGGACATAGAAACCATTGGCTGAGTCCCTGGCCTTGGTACACAAGTGACAGAGCTTGAGGAACCTGGTGAACAGTTCGTCAGAGCCATATCCAGATGACTCTTCTCTGTGCAAGGGGAGAAGAAGAAGAACACGCTGATAATCATGACATTAGTGAGAAATAGAACAATAAACATGGACCAAAAAATGTATGTTTGCTAGCGTCATCTTATTAATTATCGAAAAGAGATGTTTGCTTCTGCCTCGTCTGCAAGGAAAACTACTTAACTACTAGCAGCATACTCGAGTTGCACTCTTGTATGTTTGGTGAAAACATGCATGTTTTGTTTCAGTTCAATCCCCTTGAGTTAGATGGGAGAGAACTCAAGGCTTTCCAGTTTCCAAAGGTAAGTGAAGGAAGTTAGGGGATGGGGGTAGGATTTTTTTTTTTTGTCCATTCCATGTTTGTTCCATGTTATTACCTCTGTGAACATCACACATTCTATGATGTAATTCATGACTCAGAACACAGAGTCTCTCGTGTGTGTGTGCGCACGCACACGCGTGTGTGTGTGTGTGTTTTGATTTATTTGTTTCTCTTCATTGAAGTCCAGTCCAGCCAATTTGGGTAAAGCTAAGAGTCGAGTCAATTAAATGAACAAGAAAGCTGAGTGATGTATTTGAAGGCCACTTTATTTTATGTTTGTTTGTTTGGAGATACATCCTCTTTTGTTTGGAGATACATCCTCTTTTTGTTCTTTATATGTTGTGTACACATTTGTGCTAGGCATTTTGGTGTCATAAGCAGTGTTTCTGTGTAGTTACAGGCTTGTAATTATATCATCATGAAAGAAGAGTTACCCTAGTTGTTCGTTCGTTATGTTGTGTTTACTGTTTCCTGCCTCATGTAGAATTTTCTATCACTTCACACACAAATTCAAATATCAGTCCGTCATGGCCACGTATCTGTTCGTTGTGCACATTTAAACAAGTTTTAATATGCTCAGTGTCATTTGGTGGTTTCATTGCTCTGGAATTTTGCAACTATGTGTATTTCCTCTTGCTCCTCAGGACCAGTCCCTGGGAGTTGCAATGGAGGGGGGTACTGGCACTCCTCTGGCTGGGAGGATTGTTGTAGCCGCCGTCTTTGGTTCAGGGGCAGCGGTGGAACATGGTAAGTCACTTACTGTGACTGTTACAACTGCTGTTCAAGGTAATTGTTAGGCAATGGCAATGGCATAATTCGTCTGTGATGAACATATACAGTAACTGTTACAACTGCTTTTGAAAATGATTGTGGTTGGGGAGTGTACAGACTCAGCAGTGACTGATGACTGAACTGTCATTAGATATGTACATACTGGCTGTGTGAATGGTCTGTCTCTAATGATGACTTGTTGAAGCTGTTAAATCTGTCATGGAAAGCAATGGTGGTGGGTAGACTATCGGCCACAGGACTGACTCCTATGCCGTGTGTTTGCTGTGCTGCAGGGCTTTCAGACAGGGGATCAGCTGATGATGATCAACGATCGTAAGCTGACTGATGTCTCTGTTACGGAGGCGGAACAGATTTTAGAAGAGGCCTACAGTGGGCCCAAGGTAAAATGTTGGATTGGCTTGCAGTGACTACTTTTTTTTTTTTCAGTTAGAAAATTCATCAGCTTTTTGATTTAGCTTTGTTATGTTAATCTGACTGGAGTTTCAACACAATCTGACCTCACACTCTAATAAAGGAAAATTGCATAACTCTAAGAGATTTTAGCTATTAGATCAGGTAATAAACTTCTCGCCTTTTTCTTTCTGTTGCTATTTCTTTCAGTTTCCTTGTCGGTAGAGTTTTTTTTCGCGTGTGCAATTGTTTTTAATACCAGTAACAAGGTGGTCATATTCCATCTTCACAGAGGATGGCTAAGCACAGCACCAGCATGTATATGTTAATTTTCATGTTATTTCCACTAGCATACAATGGCTTACTATTCTCCAAATGGAGCTATGACTGCATGCAAGGTTTAGTATGCATGGATTCACACATAGGATCTGGGTTTAAGGGAATCAAGTCTGCAATGATGTTAACTCTAAAAAAAAAAAAAAATCTCTTCCAACTTGGGTCTCTTGAATGGGAATGGAAGAGCAACCTTGGAAAAAGAGTCTGATGCTTCGCCCACACGGTTAACCAAGCCCTCTGTTTGCCTTGTGGTTATTTTGGGGGAAGTCTGTTTATGTGTCTTGCATGGGATTTTGGAAGGGAGATCAGTCTGTTGACGTACAGGTTCATGCTGTTTCAGGACATGATACAATTGGTCTACGCACAGAGTAACTTCCTGAATGATGAAGAGTGTGTGTAAGTATTTTCACGTTTGTTTGGACTTTTTTTTTTGCTGTGGATGTTTTGTCATGTGTGGTGATGGACACAGCTTTCTTTCATTGGAGATGATTATATAAACAAGACATTAGACATGCTGAGATTATCATATCAGCAAGATGTCAGATTCTTAAGATGAAATTTTGAAAGTTGAAAAAGATTTTGATACATTTAAAAATTATCGTTATATTTTCAGTGAATGACATATTTTAATTCAAAATATTTGCTCTTTATGTTTCTCATGTTTATCTTTTTGAAAAAAATGGACACCAACCACAGCAGATAGAACCAATTCAGTGAGGTTGTCAGGAAACTTGTGTCTGTGTGGATTTATCAGAGAGAGAGACTGTATGCGTGTACCAATGTATTTTTCTTTAGTCGTGTCAAAAATCATTGGTGATTCACAAGCACTTGCTCTTACATGCAGACTGTTTGTTTTCTCAGGACATACTTCTAGCATTCCAGATCAGTCTATTCAGCGGCCAAGAGAAACCCACAAGGAATCATCGCCATGACTGCAGCCCACCAGATCTGTGATTCACCTTCAGTGTCTGACTACTTATCATTGTGACAAAGACTGGTTTGAAGTATGCTTCACTGCTGGTTGTACAATGTACTGTCACGTAGATTTCTTTTATGTCCACATTCCACTGCTGAAATTCCCTTTGACATCACCCACTGATACTTTATCTCACCCAGTCACATTCTATTGTTGTGTCAGTTCCAAGTGGCATTTCTGTCTCTTCAGATATAGATGCCTGCCAGAACGTTACTTACATGCACAAAAATGTTGGTGACATTTTACAATTTATTGTAGGACAGTTATATTCTGCTACCTTTGTACCCGTATCAATGGTGTATATTTGATTATTCAGACATACATTCCAACCAGACCATATCTGTGTAAGTGTATCTGGAAATATATCTGTGCTCACAGGTTACTTTGTTCATTTAATTTTTTTGTAACTTGAGACTTCAAGTTTTTTGGGGGTTTTTTTTTGCCAGCTGTTATTTTCTGTCAGAATTTTCACTCTTGGAATTTTCAGCCTTCAGTCTGTAGGAATGATCAGTCTCACAGTCAGTTAGAATTTTCAGCCTTCACAGTCCATTAGAATTTTCAGCCTTCACAGTCAATTGGAAATTTCAGCTTTCACAGTCAGTTGGAATTTTCATCCATCATGGTCAGTTGGAATTTTCGGACTTTATCCATCAGTTGGAATTTTTGGACTTTATCCATCAGTTGGAATTTTCAACCTTCACAATTAGTTTGCAACTTTCAGCCTTAGTGGTCAAAAGGAATTTTCTGCCTATACAGTCAGTTGGAATTTTCAGTTTTTTAAAGTCAACAATAAAATGCTTTGATACATTTAAATTATTTGCTTAGCTCACATGTTCAGTACATTTTAAAACTCACATCTGTGATCTTAAAAGTTGATCTTAGCATTTAAAGCTCTAAGAAACTTGATGTTTGGATCCTTATGATAGGCTGGTTTCTGGGACAGAAAACAAAGTTAAAGAGAAACCACTCTTTACTCAAACAGACCTGACTCCATGCAGGCCTCGGTTAGGGAACGAGATGTCTTTGAGAGCTTCCAGCTAACAGGAAGTCATCACCAATCATTTACTCATGCAGCTCCAAACTAAACACAAAGCCAAAACATTGCCTGTTTCATTTCTCCCAGCGACATCAGTTGCTCAACATTTGAGTGAAACCAGTTTATATTGTAAATTCTGTTCTTGAAAACCAAGTTAGTATTCATACATTTGGGGGGGGTTGTTTTTGTTTTTGTTTTTAGATTTTTACACATTCATATTCTTTGACTCTTTTTCCTGTACTTGATCACCAGTTTCACAATGTGTTTGTACACTGATACATTATGTGAACATTGGTATGAACAATGGAACTTCCCCCCCAGGCATATCAAGCAGGTACAGCCTTTGTTACTATGACGATAACTGCTGTGGTTCTTTCACTGCCAAGACAATTTCAGATGTCTTACCCATATTGAAAACCGAGCAACCATTTTGAAGTTTTATCAATCTTTTCATCGTATGTGATAAACCCCTTACCAGTTATTTGAGAGAAAAGTCTTGAGGCAATGATCTTGAGTTCCCCGTTCTCTTTTTACCTAGTTCTCTGTTTGAAAGATGTGTTCTGTTTGAAAGATATTTTACTATGTTTTGTTGGTCAAAATTTATGTCATAGATGAAAATCTTATTATTTCTGTTGCTTTCATTTTGTAGTAGTATTTTTTAAATAAAATATTTGGAAATGAATATATTCTGCAGTTCTTGTGTGTGTGTGTGTTTTTTTGTTTTTTTTTTGGGGTGGGGGGGGTTTTTTTTAATTTTTTTTTTAACAGATCAATATGGACAGATTTTATCATTAGAAAATATCTGAGCATGATGTGAATAAACTCAAAAAGTGAAGTGAGACACAGAATGCAGAGTCAATGCACCAGGCGCAGAACCAGATAATACTCTGGCGACTGATTCTCACACTTTAAAAGATTCCATTCAGACTGTATGGGAAAGATAATGGGAGTGGTCGGTCCCCTTGCATAATGTTTTATCTACATTTATTGACCTGTGCAAGTTTTGGATTACACGTGGGCTACATTTGCTAACACTGAGCCATCTATGTCAACATCTTGGCTGTCATACATACCTTGCCTACATTTTGTCCATACCTGGGCAACAGTTGTCCCCACTTGGCTTTTTGGCTGTATCAGGGCAGTTTATGGGCAGTTTCAAAAGTGTTTCACAAGTGACATCAGCGATTGTCAAAGTGTAACTCCAGTATAGAGTGGCGGACGTTACGAACTAAAGTTGATACTTTTAGACCTGTATTTTTATGTGAGACAATGATGTTACCATCTCTGATGGAGTGCTCTGAGCTGGTCACGAAAAATGAACCACAAGGCTTCCAATCGCAGGAGACCTGCATACCAATTCCACTCTTACCTGAACCATTTCACCCACACTGGATTATTGTCATCCGTTCTGGACTTACTGTCTTTACCTGAGCTTTTTAATTGGCTGCTGTTTTCTCTATGTCTGGCCTACTGTTTTATACTGTGAAAGCGCCCTTGTACCTGAGCCATTTTATCCAAACTGGGTTACTGTCATTCATACTTGACCTATTATTGTCCATAACCAGCGTGTTGTTGACTATACCTGACACTGTTGTTTATATCTGGCCAATAGTTGCCTATAACAGGACTATGTTTGTCCACGGCTGCCATTTTGGAAATGCTATTTCTGCTTGAACTGCTATCTGTCTTCTTGAGCTGCTATGCCTTCTTGAGCTGCTATCTGTCTTCTTGAGCTGCTGTGTCTTCTTTAGCTGCTGCTGTGTCTTCTTTAGCTGCTATCTGTCTTCTTTAGCTGCTATCTGTCTTCTTGAGCTGCTATATCTTCTTGAGCTGCTATATCTGTCTTCTTGAGCTGCTATATGCCTTTTTGAGCTGCTATGTCTTCTTGAGCTGCTGTCTGTCTTCTTGAGCTGCTGTGTCTTCTTTAGCTCCTATCTGTCTTCTTGAGCTCCCATCTGTCTTCTTGAGCTGCCATCTGTCTTCTTGAGCTGCCATCTGTCTTCTTGAGCTGCCATCTGTCTTCTTGAGCTGCTGTCTGTCTTCTTGAGCTGCTGTCTGTCTTCTTGAGCTGCTGTCTGTTCTTGAGCTGCTATATCTGTCTTCTTGAGCTGCTATATCTGTCTTCTCGAGCTGCTATATATCGTCTTCTCGAGCTGCCATCTGTCTTCTTGAGCTGCCGTCTGTCTTCTTGAGCTGCCGTCTGTCTTCTTGAGCAGCTATATCTGTCTTCTTGAGCTGCTATATCTGTCTTCTTGAGCTGCCATCTGTCTTCTTGAGCTGCCATCTGTCTTCTTGAGCTGCCAGTGATGTCTTCAGGTGATGCTGCTGCAACCTGTCTTCTTGAGCTGCCATCACCTCTTCTTGAGCTGCCATCTGTCTTCTGTAGCTGCTGAGCTGCTATCTGTCTTCTTGAAATCTGTCTTCTTGAGCTGCTATCTGTCTTCTTGAGCTTCTATGTGTCTTCTTGAACTGCTATGTGTCTTCTTAAGCTGCCCTCTGACTTCTTGAGCTTACTGTCTGTCTTCTTGAGCTGCTATCTGTCTTCTGCACATGCTCAAGACCATTAATAGAATGTCCTGCAAAAAGTTTCCTGTCTTCATAGAGCCGCCAGTATCACCTTGAAGGCTTTCACACTGTTGCATTGTTCTGCCATGGCCAGTGATGTGGTTCAGGTGATGTTGACTCAACCTGGTCTGAGTTTAAACCAGCATACACAGATCTTAATGAAATTTATGAACCCAAAGAATTATAAGGGACAGGAACAGTGTCTTTCTTAAGTTGGGAGTCCCAGTGCACATATTGAAGGCATTCCCCTCTTCTGTTGGTCTGAACAGACTCTGTGTCTGCCTCCTGTTCACAGGTTGGCTGTCTGTTCACCACACTGCAGTGTGTGTGCTTCAAAACCAACTGGTGATTTGACACTGTCACCTGTGAAGTGTGGTGAACAGACAGCCAACCTGTGAACAGGAGGCTGTTCTAATTCTTTGGGTTCATTAATTTTCAAGAAAGACACAATAAGATAGTTAAACAGAGATAAAAGTTCTTTTGCGTTGAAGTTAATTTCTTCTTGTTTTGATTTAGCACCTGGACCCATCAGTTCTTGCTGATTTGCTTCAGAACCAATCATTTCAAGACCACGATAAAGAAAAAAAAAAAAAAAAACACAAACTACATTTGTTCATGGGACACATACCAATCGCAATTTCAAGCAAAATACATTTGTCTTCTTGAAAACACACAAAAAAGGAAAAATGCTAGGAAAATCTGATCTATTCAACTATCACATGTTCTATTTCACATGCTGTATTCAACTATCACATGTTCTATTTTACATGAAATCTTGACAAAGCTAAAAACAACAAACTAGACCACTATACCAAACTTTTATTCAGTATCATTTAAGCATTCTGATTGCAATTCACATAGGACCCCCCCCCCCCCCCCCCCCCCAAAAAAAAAAAAAAAAAAAAAAGAAAAAAAAACTGAACACAACGCCAAGATTCTGCCATTTGGATACTGATTTGAAATTATTACACCCTCATTTCACCCTCCCACCCCCCCCCACCCATCCCTTTCCTCCAAAATATCATACATCTGGACAGATTTTGGAAGGAGGGGATTTCTTCCTGCCATATTGCATCAGAATGCAGATTCGTGGAACTGCCATACATTTCTTTGAAACACACACACAAAAAAAGAACATTTATTTCCCACTGGATAATTGCACAGACCGTTTTGCTCACAGTAGGCACGGTTCATGAAAGATATCCATATACTTATTTGCATGCAAAACACAACAAAATTCAGGGAGGAAAAACAAAAACCATGTTGTTGAACTGCACTGAGACCAATCCATCCTCCCATTTAAGTTTTGCATCAGCATGCATGATTCATGAATGATCTGCATACTTATTTGAACACAAACATAAAGACCCAGATGTAATTCACTTCCCAGTTAGTTGAACTGCTCTAAAACCATTTATTTCTTTGTGTGGGCTCCAGACCCCTCTTTCAATATAGGATGCCCCCTCCTCCCTCATTGTGTCATCATGTCTGGCGAGACATAAACCAAAGACAATTTCAGGCACACGCTCACACCTCAGCGCATGCTCACAAATGTACATACATGCACCCACAAATCAAAACTGAATCAGTTCTAAATGCTGGCCCTACCTCAAGGGAACAGGGAGTAAGAAAGAAATAAATCATTCTGATGATTTCAAAGAATGCCAATTTGAATTCATCTTTAAAAGACAGCCTGTGTCGCCCTGCTGATAATTCTGCTGCCCTTCTGTCTTGGTCATGTAAAACATTCAAAATGATTTTCCTGAATTTACACAAATACCCTCCTCCATCCAGCTCGTGTCCTGGTGACATGGTGTTGCTCAACCACTTGTCACCACATACCACATAAAATCCATGTCTCAGTTAAGCTGTCATACAGGGGTACAATGTTGTAAAAGTCTACCCGTTCTACTCATAGAATAAAGTAGCCAAGCAAAAATTGTACAGCGCCGAGTGTAAAGTTACAAACATCTGCACATACATTATGCAACCACTCGTTTCGGCTCTATGACAGAAAACAAGAGTCCTAAAGTCTACATCCTTCTCCTGCCACCTCTGGTACTCTTCTTTGCAATACTTCAGCTGATGTTTGCATATGATGGAAGTTTCTCTGAACTCTTACAGTCAGCTCAAGCCTCTTCGGCTGAACAATGTTTGGCGTACACTCAGTCTGATGATGCCAGCTTCGGATGTTGTGACTTTGATAACCAGCTCCCATTTTATCCGTCCAAACCTGGTAAGGTAATACCTTCACCAAGTTTCAATGGTGCCTATTCTCTGACCGGACCAATTTGTGTCGAGCAATGTCATAAGATCATACAGCAAGTCTTGTAGGTGTTAACTGTTTCAGGAAACCTTAATTTCCAGTGGTAAAGCAGTCATGTAAAGAATTGATTTCATTGTTTGCCATCTTTTTGTCTTTCTTCTTTAGCTAAGGATTTTATATTTTTCCCTGTATGACTTTGACTGTCCTGAAAAGGTTCTGTGTGGTGGCTGGGCACACTTATCAACACTAAACAAATTCTTTTACAGAGCCTACAAAAAAAAAAAAAATCCCAAAGAACGAAAAAAAAAAATGTGTTAACACAGGAACTTCAGACACAGCTGACTAAGATGACATGAAGGAAAGTTCTCTGATGAATTCTCTCTCATTTCCCTTGAACTTTGATCAACAAAGGTCTGTCTTTTTTTCTTTCTTTTTAAACTTAAACACCTCTGTATACATATATGTTTATGAAGTGTGTGTGTGTATGCGTGTGTGTGTACGTGCATGAAAGTGCACATGGTTTTTTGTACCAAGGATACACATCCCATAAAAAAAAGAACACAGAAAAAAAAAGAACAGAAGTAATGTTTAGTATACCTGTAAGCACCAAACATAAATACTTCATATATATATCTCATACATATAACATTTTCAATACATTTTTCAAGTTGCTAATCACCTTTTTCATATCAAATGAACCAATGTGGGTGATAAAAAGTCAGAAAAGCAGAGAGATATCGCACATATAAAAGAACATCACACATGCAAACAGGCCTCAACCAGCATAGCAGGACACGGGATAGCAACATTAGCATGTTGGGGCAAGAGAATGTGAGTGTGCACCTGTCGCAAACACCTTACAGACCCCTTTTTATTTGTAGACTTGACACTGAACAGATCTATTTATCAATACAATTTTGCCATGTTTTGTGCATGCTTGGCAAAATTATGAGTACACAAATGAAAAAAAAAAAAAAGTGGTGGAGGAGGGGGGGTAGGGGAGGGAGGGGAGGGACTTGGCATGAAGTTTTTGAGTGGTAGGTAATTACACTTTGGGAGTGTAACCATGGTATAGTGTTATGCGTCTTTTTGGGTCCTCTGATCGCCGTGTGACAACTCTAGCAAATTTGATGAACCAGATACAAGAAAACCTGCACTGGAAGAATAAGTTTAATGTGGTTACTGCAAGATCATGAATGTTATCCCTGTCTGTGTGATGGCAAGGGGAAAAAAAAACAACCCCAACCCTAAACCCTACCCCCCATGCATATACAAAAAATTTGGAAGATGGAACATGTTTCCTCCCGTCCATTCCCTCCCCTCCTCTCCCCTTCTCCACACAAAATCTGCTTTTACAAATGTTGCGCAGAGTTGTGCATACTCTTTGTAGAAAACACACTTTCGTGGAAAAGAACACACGGTAACATTTTAGGGTAAACAGGGCTGCTCATGAAAAGAAGCCACCATCCGATTTGAATATCTCAGTGAATTGACATTTACATAGAAACAAAAGCCTGATAAAAGTCAGGGTTGATACAATTCTCTTCATAAAAATTTGGGGATTTTTTTCTCCAAAAACCCCCTTTATTTTTTCTAAAAACTATAAAACTGACGCACAGATATGAAAACACTAAGTATCCTATACTGCAGTGATACATCACTGAACCATATCGCCAACACACCATCAACACTTGACATTGGTCAATAACATTTGAATGGCACTTTTCAGGAATGCCATCTTCTGGAAACTTCTCCTTTTCTTTTACTTTTGCTGAAGAAGATAAAAAAAAAAGCATACAGTCAACAACAAGTCCAAGTTCTATCCAAGTTAAAGGGTTGAGGTATCAAACATTAAAAGTTGTTTTTCAAAGACTTTCAAGGCCTTACAGCAGGAATTTAAAATCTCAAAGACTCTCCAAGGACCTTTAGGGACTATATGACTCTGTGGTGCCATCCCATAACAATACAAGGAATGTGGGGTGAAATACTGACCAGATACAAAGCTGCACATGTATACTACATCAGAACAGCAAAACCAGAATCGTTTTATCATGGGAATTGCAACAATGACCAGATGCATTCTTACATAAAAAAACAATGATTACTTTCGCAACATTAAACAATTTCTGGCATACTTTTTGACTTGTTCTCATATACTGAATACAAACAAAATCTTAACAGAATCCTTCAAAAACAAAAACGTCTTTGAAGTGTCATGTCTCCATGTTAAAATTAACAGAATATCGAGCTGAACTTGAGCACAATCTGGCAGATAAACGTCTTATCTAATTTTTATCACTATCATGTGCTTTCATGGATAAGAAGTTTCCTACCTGATTTCATGCAGAACTCTTTCAAAGTTCGTTAAATTGTGAAAACACCTAACACAAGCTGACAATGCATCTGTGATCACACAATCTTTTCAGCCAATGCTGAGGATGAAGAAGATGAACAGACAGCAAAATAACCAGTCATCTTTCAACAGATCTTTCCAGGTGCAGCTAACGATTCATAAGCGCTGACAAACAACTTCGAACTGCACTTTTTTTTCAGTTTTGTTACGCCAGGTGTGTAAGTATTTGGGAGGGGCTGAGGAAAAGTGAGCGTGGGTGCTCTGCTGGAAAGTTCATCACAGAATGCTCGTTGCTCGATGGGAAGACTGCTTTATGTATAAAAAAAAAAAAAAAAAGAAGAAAAAAAAAAGGCTGGGAACCCAACTGACATGTACTAGTCATCTTGAAATCAGGTTCTGCCTTGAAGGACATGCTGAAGAGCCCAGACCTCTGTCGTGGTCGAGGGGATCTTGGATCTGTCTGAATTTCCCGCCAGGGGAAGTAACAATAGGTAGAGACTCAAAAGAGTTACTTCAACATAGTTTGTGTAATGTGGAATAAATATGAAATGTCAACGTTTACATCATGGCAAAGTTTTTTTGGGTTTTTTGTATTACATATTTTCTTCAAAGTAATCAAATTGTAACCTTGAAGTTCACAAACTCCATGTTCCATGAAAAACTTGAAAACAGATGCTGGATCCCTTTGATCTGAACCTGCACTAAAATGTAAAGAGTTGCGAGTTGTCTGTGCCATGGTCTGGTTTTAGCTTTTTCAAATTTTTTTTTTTTTTTGCGTACACAGGCTGATACTCCTGCGGACACTCCCTGTACAGACAGGCAAGGATTAAACCATCTATTCAACAAAGGGAGTGGAGTTCTGTGTGTATGACCATTTTTTATCTTGCCATTAAGGCAGCCATACTCCAACTTCAGGGAAGGTTCAAGCATGATTTTGCTGACAGACTGATAAACAGATCATCCAAGGTGGGTGAAAATATAAGAATACCACACAAAAGAAAAAAAAAATTCCAAAGGGGAAGCAATATTTGTGATGCACATGAAACAACCACTGTCAATAAACTGAAAATGCCTTTTTTACTTCCAGTAACATTTTGTAAGAACCTAATGAAACCCCTTCTACATATCACTAATTCTTTTTAATTCTTTTTCCTAATGTCTACATCCAATATTTGCATGACAAACACAAAATCACGTAATCCCAACACTTTGCTTATTCCTTGGAAGTTATTATGCTAATGGGCTGATGAAAATTCTACATGCATTTTCACAACCTCCAGGACATTGAGCATCACCATTACAAAAGATATTGAGCATACCATTACAAAAGATACTGAGCATACCATTACAAAAGATATTGAGCATACCATTACAAGTTTACACGGCAGTGGTGACTTTTCAAACTTTTTCCATCTGGCGAGAACATAAACAGGTATTTAACAACTTCTTGTTAAATGAGTAGCTCAAAACCTTACAATTAGCTCTATGTTTTAACAGCTGTAAATGTCTTTTAGCCCTTTCATTGTCTTGACCTCCCATGATGCCTTGTCATGACGATGCTTTACGAGATGCTTTAAAACCGTAAAACTGAACAATACAAATTCATTCAGGAAAGCTGGCAGAACGATTGGAAAGGGGAAGCAACTCTTAATAGACTTACATAGTTTTTGGTAAGTTGCTGTTTTATGCGCTTCTGTCCGTCAATGAAAAAAATATGCCATGGATTTTGCAAATACCTTAATTTCAGAACAATGTTGCTCTACCATTTCTGTTTAGCTTAGAAACTTGTTTAATGAATAATCTGACTCAAACCCAGCACTTCTGGAAAAAAAAAAAAAAAATGCCAATGCAATCACAGTTCGTCTTTGACAACATACAGGATGACTGCCCTTGTTCTCTAAAAACATGTCTTGTCAAATGAAGAACAATGCGGTATGAGTAAAGAGGAATTTGTATTCCTCTCAAACTCTGTCACGTCAAATTATTTACCATATGTCACTGGTACAAAGCCGGCTCAGCTGACCTGTTGAAAATACTCACAATGGCACCATTTACGACAATGTGGATTAAAAAAAAGAACATTTAAAAACCGTACCCATTCAAGATCACACTACATGAACAAGACAGAAAGATGCACACAGGAAAGAGAAAGAGACCCCCACAGAGATGGGTCAGAAACTCCAACACAGCAGCGTTAAGAGAGTGGTTGCCAAGTTCAACGCTGCCAAATCCACAACCTCCGACCTATCTGGGAAGTTCACAACACTAATACAGAACATACCTCTGCAATGTAGAATGCTATGTTCAGCAATCTCAGTTAGTTCTCTTCCCCTGTGCTTCCAATGCTACGCTCTCAATAGTTCCATGTAAAAAAATAATACATAATAACGACATTAAATTGTGATTAATTTGTAAAATCAATTTCTTGCATTTTAAAGAAGAGGGCCTGTTGTCCGATTGTAATAGTTCTCTTTTTAAGCATACATCATTGAAAAGTTTGCACCACCAAACTGAATTTAAATCCATTAAAAAGAAAGAAAAAAAGTAAGTACAAATGATCTGGTAGTCATTTATTATTAAAAAAAAAAAAAAAATGGAAGAGCCTGAAAACCTTTATGATATCCAGCCTTACAACAGCAGATGGGTCCGTTCATTTGGGCATTCCAGGATGGGCTCCTCATCCAGGTGGCGCACCAGGGGTCGGGTGTGTGACCTCCAAGTTGAACTTGTGAAATTCACGCACATAGGTGAAGAAGAAGCTCAGGAAGGTGAGAGCAGTCAACCACTCCCCAACTGTGCTCACAACATGAGCCCCATAGCCCTGGAATCAATAACAGCAATAATTATTATAATAATAAAGCACAAGCTCTGTAGCTCTGAAGATATTAACAACAATAATCATATCAATGGCATTGTAGTTCATAAATAATAACTTTTTTTTCCCCTGCACATTACAGTGTCATATTACTTGGCGCCAGACTTTGTCCACTGATCAAACTACAGAAAGTCATTGTTTTTTGATCAGGTAAAAATGAAGGCCTTTGAAGCTAAATCTCATGCAGAAAAATTCATAGAAGAATATGCATCATATCGTTTCTCTGACGTCTCACCACAGGCTGATGACTGGCTTTGATGACATGGGGTTATAACAAAATTTCACCAGCTATAGCAGACTCACAAGACTTGATTTTTTCCCCCCACAAACCACTAAACTGTTAGGGACTCACTAACCGATACAGTCATTTTGATGAAAACAGTTTGGCCTAAGCTCTTTCGTACCAAATGACTGTATCGAGTACCATGAGAGTACACTCCCTTTGAAAGTTCCAACTTGGTGCCATGTCAGATTCGTCTCAGATGGAAATTGTTCATGCCATGACCAAGCAAGCTAAACTTAAAGCATTACCAAACACACTCACACACCATACATTAAGAAATTACAATTCAGTTTAATCCATACCCCTGAAAATTGTTACTGGGGGTATATTACTGGGGGTCTTTCCCAGTTACACTGGGAAAGACCAGAACCAAGGGCTCTGTGGGCTGGCTCCCCACTTTGCCTTCAAACATGTGGCTACGAAAAACAAAAAGAAAAGATGCTCCCAGGATTCACCGAGGGGGAGAGATGATGATGAATCCATCGGTGCTCAACCAATCACGACTGCAAATCCCAAACGGACTACGAACATGGACCAAATGGAATATCCATGTGTCTGTGGAAAGCGTTTCGCTACCACCCGTGGCATGAAGATCCACAGAACAAAGATGGGATGTGTGAAGACTCATCTGAATGAGCAGCAGCGCACTGCATCAGCAGATAAGACGTCGGAAGACCAAGGCCAGGATTTAAACCACAGTGCCAAGGACATCCACGCTGTTGGTTCGGATGAGGAATTTGCACAGGCCCTCGATGCCAGCGCCTGAAACTCAGCCTGCCACGAGCAAACGAGACTGAAGATTGGGAGAAACTGGATGCAAAAATTGTCCAAAGACTCGATGCACTGATAGGAAAGCACCCTGGGAACATAAACTAGCCACATATGGGGACATTGTGTATGCCACATGTAGAGACGCCTATGGAGCAAAACTACCCAAAGAGAAAACACCTCCAAAGAAATCCAGACGCCAAGAAGAGATGGACAAGATCAGGGTCCAAAAGAAAAACCTCAAGAAGCAAATGAAGACTGCTCTGCCAGCTGAAAAACAAGGCTTGGAAAAACTCTGGGAAGACCTGAAAGCAAAACACAGTGCCCTCAGCAAAGCAGAATCTGCGAGGAAGAGGAAGAGCAAAAAAGAAGAAGACACAAGAGCGTTTCTTCAGAGACCCCTTCCAGTTTGCCAGAACTCTGTTCGAGCAGCCAAAATCTGGGGGACCCTAAGTGTGGACAAAGGAGTTCTTGAGCAGCATCTGAGAAAAAAACATACTCTGACTCACAGAGCAAAGCACCACTCGACATTCAAGGTCTGGTGTGGCCAACCAACCCTGAGGAACAGTTCAATGACAAGCCTCCAACGTTGGCGGAAATCAAGAAGGTGGTCGACAAAGCCAGAGCCAAATCATCACCAGGGCCAAACGGAATACCTTACCAGCTGTACAAGAAATGTCCCAAGGTGCTGGAGTGGCTCCACAGGCTGCTGCGATCAGCTTGGAGAAATCAGAAGATCAGCGGCCAGTGGATGACGGCAGATGGTGTGTACATCCCCAAAGAGCAAAACTCAAGTGACATCAGCCAGTTCAGGCCAATATCACTACTGAACGTCGAAGGGAAAATTCTTCTCTGTCATGGCAGCAAGGCTGACCAAGTACCTCATGGAAAACAAGTACTTGGATGTGTCAGTCCAGAAAGGTGGCATTCCAGGCGTGGCTGCTGTGTAGAACACGCCACAATGATCTGGGACGCAATCCAAAGAGCAAAAAAAAAAAAGAGAGACCTGGACGTAGTGTGGCTCGACCTGGCAAACGCATATGGATCTGTACCCCATGAGATGATACAGTTGGCTCTTAAGATGTACCATGTGCCAAAGAACATCTGCGACATGCTCAAGAAGTACTTCAATGGCTTCTCAATGCGGTTCTCTACCAAGGAGTACACAACAGATTGGATCAACTTGGAAGTGGGCATTGCAATGGGCTGTGCCATTTCCCCAATACTGTTCGTGTTGGCAATGGAAGTCATCTTGAAAGCAGCAACAAGCAACGCAAGACAAACAGACCTTGGCGATGGATACAAGATGCCCCCTCTCAAGGCCTTCATGGATGACACTACAGTGATTTCATCCAGAGAAGACGAGACACGTCACGTGCTGGAGAGGCTGGACGACATAGTTGCCTCATCCAGAATGAAGTTCAAGCCAAGAAATCACGGAGTCTCTCTGAGGAAAGGAAAAGTGGCCGAAATCTGTGGTCTTCAGTGTTGCCAACCAGACCATTCCAAACAGTAACACAGAAGAGCCAGTCAAGAGCCTTGGAAGATGGTATGATGATACGCTGAAAGACACACGAAGAGCAAAAGAAACCAAACAGATGTCGGAAGAAGGCTTGGAGACCATTGACCAGTGTGGGCTCCCTGGCAAATACAAGGTCTGGTGTCTGCAGTTCATGCTGATACCAAAGCTCCTATGGCCTCTGATGATATACGACACATCTGCACCAGCATAGTGGAGGCAATGGAATCCAAAATCAACAAGTTCACACAGGAAATGGCTTGGTGTCCCACCCTGTCTGACTGACATAGCGCTATACTGTCGCCAAGCAAAGCTGAAACTACCACTGAAATCCATCCTGGAGGAATATAAAGCAGGGAAGATCAGACTTCAAAGCATGCTGGAGGACTCAGGAGACAAGGTGGTTGAAGCAATCAAGCCCCAGCTGAAGACAGGCAGAAAATGGAAAGTTCAAGAGGCGATGGATTCTGCAAAAGAAAGTCTCAAGATCAGAGAAATAACAGGACACACACAGACCAACAGACAAGGACTGGGGGTGACCAAAACTGAATGGTGGTCAAAGGCCAAAGGAAAAGCCAAAAGAGACATGATGATTCAGGAGATGAGAAAAGAAGAAGACCAACAAAGACTCCAAAAAAGCAGTCCAGCAGAGCCAGCAAGGGCAATGGACAACGTGGGAGAATGCACTCCAAAGAAGTCTCACTTGGAATGACATTTGGCACATGGCCCCTCTCAGGATCAGCTTCATTCTCAGATCTGCATATGACCTTCTGCCTTCAAATGCAAACCTGGTGAAGTGGGGGAAAAAACAGACGATCCTTCATGCCCCCTTTGCCATGAAAAAACAAACAGTGGAGCATGTCCTAAGCTCATGTAAAGTAGCCCTGGCTCAAGGAAGTACACATGGAGGCACAACCAAGTGCTCAAAGAGATTGTACAAGTAGTCTGGGCTAGTACCAACACCACAAAAAGGGAAAATCAGGACTCCAAAAGCACCCGCAACATTCTTCACGGCAGGAGGCAGCGAATCATGGCCCAAGAACAACAGTGCCACTCGGAACATGCAGGCAGAGTCTGCTGGGACGGGGCAGATGACTGGGAGTGCACAGCAGACCTCCCAGAATGGAATAGTCACCCAGAGATTATCAGCAAGAGTGGCATGAGACCAGACATAGTATTACACTCTCAGTCAACCAAGCGCTGATCATGATCGAGCTCACGGTGCCATATGAGAACAGAATGGAGGCAGCTCAGATCTACAAGACTGAAAAGTATGCTGATCTGGCAAACAGCTGAGGAGAGAAGGCTATCAGGTCAAAGTCCTCACTGCAGAAATTGGAGCTAGGGGTTTGTGGGAACGTCTGCATACAGCCTCATGAAACAGCTCTCAGTTGCAGGGAGGGAAAAAACCAAAGCCCTGAAAGCAATGGCAGAAGCGGCAGAGAGGTGTTCAAGTTGGATCTGGTCAAGGAGGAACAAAAGTGAACTTCATAAGGCTTAACTTTCCTACAAATATCAGGTGTCCCTGTGGCTCAGTGGTTAGTGCGCGAGTCATTAAGTGGAAATGAGCATGTCCAGAAGGGCATGGGTTCGAATCCCAGTCATGGCTCATCCCAAGATGGGAAAAAAAAAAAAAAAAAAAGGGGCAGCCAGGAGATAAGGGCCGAAACACTCGCTTGAAGGGGGCTTCTCTTCTGAGGACTCTCTGCTGCCACGCTCTCCACGAGTTTCTTTCTACCCTCTAGTTTTCCAGAGAAGGGTATGAATACCACCGAGCTAGATCTAAAACACTTGAAAGCTGTAAACACTTTTTTGTTTGTTTGGTACCACTACTAATCATCTTCTCATTTGTTGGTACATCTACAGGTAAACACTAGCAACACTTGTGGGCAGGAACTGACTGACGAAGTCTGTGGCATCATCACCAATTTTTACAGGAAAGAAGGAAAGGAGGCTGAGTGGCCTACATGTTAGACTTGTATGACTGAACTTCCATGGGGTACATATGGGGTTGAAACCTCAGCCAAGCCTGCAAGGGATGCAGAACAGGCTTTTCTGTTACATCAATACAAATATTGCATGACCTGCTAGTGGCTGAACGTTTCTTTTTTTGTTTGAAAAAAAAAGTAGAATATTTGAATACTTAACTTACAGGCATGAACATTGACCACTAATGTAACTGGGGCTCTTATGTAACAGGAATACTTGGTGGATGTTAAATAACTGAATGACAAGACACTACTTCTATATTAGCTTCCGTGCAATTACTTGCAATGACATCTACCAGTGTGACCAATGATTATACATTCATAACCAAAATGAATAATCAGCATCAGCAAAAAGTCAAACCCTACAAGAGCATCAGTCCCTCGACTGCTTTGCCCAGAAGTTTAACAAACGTCTTTTGGTTTCTTCAGGCGCCCTAACACATAAGTATTATGGAGCAATCTGGTCACAAGAGAAATGATTCATCACAAAATTTACAGTCATCATGAGGAAGGAGTCATACAGAGGGCAGAGGTCCCACTGTCTCACTGGCCAATGGTGGCTTTTTTGTGGCATTCATGTGTTTTTTTTGTTATTTTTTGTCCTGTAAACTATGTGCAATAGATCAAACTGAATGGCCTATATACTTGGTATGGCCCAGTTTCATCTGTCTTAAAGATATTAAAAACTACTGCTGCTGTGTTATAAAGTATACATCTTATAAACAAATCATGTGAGTATTTCTCTATTATTTTTTTGCCCCTTCTCTATGGGTGACAGCCCTGATATTCTCAAATGTGGTCAGCTACAAAGTAGGCAATAAATGAGAAATGAAAGTTACGCATCTGTTCTAAGCAATAATGTAACAGGGCTCTTTAATGTGAAAAATCCTTAATGAATGTTATACAACTGAGTAAGGAGATAAATTCCGTATCATTACCTTATGTATGATTAACTGCAATAACATCCGCCAGTATGATCAATCACTGTTGTGCCTTCATCATCAAAATGACATCCTCAAACTATTTTAAGAAAGACAAGTCGAACAGAATAAGCAGAAAATCTCTCTCCACACTCACCGCTTCCTCAGGGCCCCATTTAAACTTATCCTTATTTCCAATGTCAATGTGACTCCAGTCCTGAAGGGCCACAGCTCCAGCAATAATGGCTGTGAGAATGTCAAGGATTTACAACAGCTGGACAGCAAACCCAGAAGACAAAGACATAGTTTCTTCAAATGTAACACATCATACAATCGCTTTTTCAGGCTGACGAAGAAAAGAGAACACGTCTCAACAATAAGAACTGTTACCAGGGCATTCAAGAGCGTGCTGACCTTCGTCACACAATCCTCTCCCCCTCAACACCCACCACTCTCCTTAACCCTCCTTCCATATATATGTTATGTTGTTCAAAGGATCCAGGATGCAATCTGGATCCACACCAAATCGGACAAGTTCGATGATCATCACATAGATCTGATATACCTGATTTTTGTTTGGTTGTTCTTTTAACTGAATTCTATGCATCGTTTCTTGAAAAATGAAACAAAAATATCACAATACAGTCTATCTTGCAATCTTTAAAAAAAAAATTGAAAAAAAAAAATCATCCTGGATCTGCCCCTTGATGCTAAGCTGTACCAAAATCTTCCGGATTCATCCTAGGGCCATGTTCCCATTTTTAAACTGAGTTTGATTACATTTGGTATTTCATTTTGGCTGACAGAGAAAGCAGCAGATGCGGTTAAAAACATCACTGGCCAAGTTAATTAGGAAATGTTCACTCAACGTTGCCATGCAAGGTGAACAGTAAAAACAGGTATAGGGAAACACAGCAGGTTTACATGGTTGCTTGTCTCAAAAACAATGGTATAACACAACCACATCCCTTAAAAAAAAAAGAAAAAAAAAAAGGGGGGGGGGGGGGGGGGGTTGGAGGGGAGGGGGTAAACAAGAAGGAGTGAAAAAAACACACATTTTTTCTCAACCTGGAATATGATGCACCAAAGCAACAGATGCTGTAGAATGCTGGTAAAAATGAAACTCAACACAAAACAGCAAACCGCACTTGAGCAACACAGCCCACCCAGTAACATGTTCAACACACACACACACACACACACACACACACACACACACACACACACACACACACACACACAAATCATGAAAGGAAAGCAGAAACATCTCTAGCAGTTCAAATGCCATGTAGCCCTCATGTGATTCATCAGAATCTAGCAAAACACATTGAAATCCCCAAGTCTTGAAAAGTACTGGAAACACCATACACATGAAAACTACTGACACAAATTCACACACAAACGAGACTAACATAACTTCTCTCTTACATATATACAAACTATAGTCTTGTTGAACGCATTACCCTCCCCATCTTCCTTCTCTGAGCAGTCCATCAGAAAGGTACCCAACGGCATTTGAAGAATACCACATCTCCTGACTTCCACATGAAACTGCTCATTCCTTCAAACCCCATTTTCCTATAAATTCAACCAAAAGGATACTGGCAGCAAGACAAACGAGAGAGACGAGGCATATGGTCAGGCGTACCCGACACACATACAAGCCGTTGTACATGGGGCACATGTGGTAACTCATGGCGGACTGCAGGAAACAGTAAATGATGCCCCCGATGAAGGTGAAGGATGCTCCCGTCACGTGGACCGCCTCCACCACTGTCCCTTCCTGATCAGCACAGGTCAGATCGAACAAGATGAGAAAAAAAAACTACAACAGAAAATTACACATGTATTTCAAACAAAAAGGTCAAAAAGGCAACAAGCAACAAACCTGAAAGATCAAATTCATCTCTGACGACCAATCGAACTGTAAATGAAGAAACTGAAGTGTCCAATTTCTCATTTTGGAAAAAAAAAAGAAAAAAGAAAATACAGATGCCAGGTGTCTCTCAAATGGTTTCTCCTGTTTCTTCTGTGGTTCTTGCATAGCTGCAAATCCCATGGTCACTCAAAGCTACAGTAGATTTCCAACTGTTCATGCAGTATTGATCTGTCTGGGGAAGACAACATGGAGGATTATCCATCAAGTGTATGTAGTTTAACTGCTTCATCTGTTTATTTGATGCTGAACATCTGATAGGATTCCAAAACTGAACTCCTTGTTTGCAATCAAAGTGTTCGATTAGGGGACAGGTCAAATAAAATTTCTTGATTCAGATGAATATGTTACATTCAAAACCCAGTTTCTAGCTTTCTGTCTTCTCTGACAAATCGCCCTATGTGCAAATCTGTAGTGTTTTTTTACTTTTTTTCATGTGCTTATGCATGCATATCAAATAGGTGCACACTTTTTGCTGGTTTAGGGAGCAGAAAATATCTTGCAAACACAATTCATGAAAATGGGATATGGCTGCCTGTGTGGCGAAGTAAAAATGATCATACACAGATCATGAAAGTGTGTGCACATCTGATCTTTTAATTTCACAGATAACAAATTTCCCATTTCTTTGTGTGTATGAGCATATCTTTTGCATGCACATGAGTATCAATATATGTTTATTATGTGTGTGTGTGTGTGTGTGTGTGTGTGTGTGTGTGTGTGTGTGTGTGTGTGTGTGTGTGTGTGTGTGCGTGCGTGCATGCGTGCGTGTGTGCATGTGCGCACGCATGTGTGCATGTACGCACACATGTGTGCGCGCACATGCACACCCGCATGTGTGTGTTATGCCAACAGGTGCCTATTTGTATATCTGTGTGTATGTGAGCACATGCACACACACACAAAACTTGAGCGGTCATGCAAATACATTACTGAGCTTAAGAACAACAACACTGGAATAATGGACACACACAGACACACACACACAGATACACACACACACACACACACACACACACACACACACACACACACACACACACACATACACACACACACACACACACACACACAGAGATCCACCTTTTGTCAAAACATCACAAAATTCAACAAGATCAATGACAACACATGCAGCAAATCAGTTTACAGCTGGCACCAACCTGAAAGTTGGCGACAAGCATACAACCAAAAGAGGACACAAAGCCCAGGTACATGGTAGCCCTGTTCATTCGTCGCAGCCACCGGTCCTCTTCTCCTGCCAATGCCTGCACTGCCTTGAAGCGTAGGTACATGGTGCTGAAGGCTGGCAGGATGCAACCCAATCATCATGATAAAAAGAAATTATGCATGCAATGACCGCACACAGAACAGTATGCACTTATATACTTAGGCACAATCAAGGGGGGGAAATGTGCCTGTTGTTCAATTCTACATCAATTCACTTAAAGGAAGAGAGAGAAGGAGAGAGAGAGAGAGAGAGAGAGAGAGATAGTGTGTGTGTGTGTGTGTGTGTGTGTGTGTGTGTGTGTGTGTGTGTGTGTTTCTGTGAGTGTGTGTGTTTCTGTGTGTGCATGTTTATGTACACATGTGTGTAGGTGTTCATGCGAGCATGCTTGCATATAGGTACAAATGCTTGTGTGTGTATGTGTATCTTTGCACACATACTGGCCTGTGTGTCATTGTGTGTGTGTATGAATGTGTGTCTCTGCATGTGAAGTGTGTGTGTGTGTGTGTGTGTGTGTGTGTGTGTGTGTGTGTATGTTTGCGCCCATGTGTGCGTGCCTGAGTGTGTGTACATATGTCTGTGCATGTATGTGTGCATGTGTGTGTGTGACTTTGTGTGTCGCCAGCCATTTTTCAAAAAAAGCTCTTATTGTATACCAGCATATGTGAAACGCGGATATCTCTGGAACTAAACAACCAAATCTCATGCTATTTTTTTGTAAAATGGAGGAGATACACTGTACTTTTATTATATCGTAACATGTTAGTAATGGTAAGTCAACAACAATTTCAATTTTTTAGTGATTTCAGTGAAAAAAAAAAAAATGCAAAAAAAAAAAAGAATGTTATGTTTCTTCTAAGCGTAAAAAATAAAGAAAGAATGCCAACAAACTCTCAACAATGGAGGAAAAATACTCCACTCACAACTGAAGACCAGAAAGTATGGTATTTCCAACAGAAAAGTGCATGAAACAGCCACAAATACAACTACTCAATAGCACACACACAACACACACACACACACACACACACACACACACACACACACACACATTCTTACACCTAACACACACACTTATGAAAGGAACTGAACACACACACACACACACACACACACACACACACACACACACACACACACACACACACACACACACACACACACACACACACACACACACACACACACACACACACACACACACACACACACACACACACACACACACACACACACACACACACGTCCCTTTCACTCTCTAACAGTAAGTATATATATATATTTTTTTTTTATGAACACAAAGTCATTCATGTGCCTGTTGGTCTCTGAACCCTTGTCATTCAGTTGATCAGCTGTACACCCACTCGAAAGACGTCTGTGATACTCGCCTCTCACGTGTCAGTTGGCCACGCCCCCTTCAACCTCGACCAGCGAGAGTGGGCCCACAGCGTGTGTGTGAAGTTCGTTGCCTAAAGTCTTAGTTGGCTCCCTCACATAGAGTTAGTGAACAGTCAGTCAGTGTTGGCTGGCTCAACGCAAAAACACTGGGGCACACGCGGTAGGGTAGTAAGTGGGCGTCTTATCAGCCTGTCATAACAAGTTGGCAACGGTCCAACGCTTCACGTTGGAATAATTCGGTCAAGCCATCACTATCGTTCTTTACTCGTGGCTGTCTGGGTCTTCTTCATCTGTATTAGGGAACAACCAACTGTCTATTCAATATTCCCAGCACTTGATCTGTGGTAAATGTACGGCAAGGTCAAGTACGTAAAGTGCTTGGTGTGACGTCATAGTGAATGGAAAAAACAATCGGAATAAAGTCAATAAAACACTGAACTGAATAGTGTTCTGACAAAGCAAATGGCTGTGAGCATGAGCCAGACCATCCCCCAACTATGACGTTTATTGCTGGCTTTTTATCTGTTTTGCAAAATGCTTTTGGCTTAAGCCTATTCAAATTTTTCCAACACCTGCAAAAAAAAAAAAAAAAAAAAAAAAAAAAAAAATGAACACATACCTAGGAAAGCTGCAACGTTGAGGAGCAGACTGAATATACAGCTCTGTGGAACATCTGCACCCGTATCACTGGGACAAAGAATGATGTTTGTTCTAGTCAGGGCTATACACCACTAATATAACATGTCACAAAAGACCACAGTCTCTGGAACACACCGTATAAATGTCTATAATAAAAACCAATTATCTAAACCAAACTGTACGGAGACTTCACTGGAATGTGTGAATGTTCATTTTTTTTTTTTTAAAGGGTAAACAATGTACATGTTTTTGGTCATAATTACATCAAATTCCATTGTGTAAGGGATATAACAGAAAGTCCATCTTGCACTCAATACAAAAACAGATGTTTTGTGACGACCTATAACTCTTTTTCAATAATAAGACACTCTGGTAATATTCCCCAGTAAAGGTATTTCATGTATAGCTGTGTGCTGGCATTGACAGATCTGTAATATAACAGAAAAGGTACAACATCGCTTTTGAAAGCAGAGGGAGACAAACAAACATTAAGTCATTAACTTCGAGAGGGGAAAGCAATGCTGGATCACAAAAGCTGCTACATTAACAGCTTACTCTCCCTCGATGGACACTGCTAACCCTGTATTTGAGCAAATACAATCTTCTGCACATTTTATGACTTGCCCAATCTAAAGATGCAAAACTTGATTATAAATAATTTCAAAACATTTTCTTTATCTGTCATAAGCTAGTCCTGTAATAATTAAAGAACTTCAAAAATGCCATCATAACCTACAGACCTCAACAATCTAAAAATGTATGTATTAATGAAGAAGATTTGTGTTAAAATGCATTCTCTGTGGTCAAGAAAAAGCATTTAATAACATAGATTATGTATACACTTTTTTAAAAACACAAGCATTACGTTTCAAACCTTTGTCAGAATAATAAAACTCAAGTGCCAACAAACGCCAAGCCATGGTTCTAACATGCTTGAGTATCTTGTTATACCTTTAGCAACTATTAGTATTACAGTTGAAAACTTTCTACAAGGAAAAAAAAAAAAAGAAAATCAAGGATAAGTTAAGTGGTTTTGCTTCAGTGGTGTAGCTAAAAGCTGTTTGTTATCAGCAGAACTGATCAAGGTTTTTTTTTGTTTTTTTTTTTTTACTTTGCTACAGACCTCGAAAATCAAAAATGTATTTATCTATGAAGAAGAAAGGCGTCAAAATGCGTAGTCTGAGATCAAGAAAAAGCACTTGATAACATAGCTGATGTATACTTCTTTTTTTTTTCTAAATACTGGTTACACAGACAACCATTATGATTATTATGTTGAAAAACGTTGTCACAATAGTACAATTCAGGTGCCAACAAACACCAAGTCATGGTGCTAACACATTTGAGTATCTTATGCCTTTAGCAACATTACAGTTCAAAACTTTCAACAACAAAAAAAATTAAAAATCCAGGGACATGTTTAGTGTTTTTGTTTCAGTAGTTTCAGCAGAATTCATGACAATGAAATTGTCTGTTGAACTGTATCAAGTCAAAATCTTTAAAGTCAAAATGTGCAACTTTGACTCTGACATTTCAACTATCATTAAATTCACAATCTCTTGCATGCAGATGGTAGTTTGCATTATTCAATAATGTTGCACATCTAGGTTTTGGTATCCATTTAACATTTGGGGACCTAAGATTGTGCCCATGCTTATTTACTGCTTATTTCTCTTTATCAAATTCGATGCCCACACCAGACAAAGAACACAACACATGTACAGCTGGCCACGACTGGAAATTACCTATCTTAGATCTTTTCATCGGACCTGAGATTCTATAGTGGAAAGACTTTTAACAAATATTGCATCGGTTTTCAGAAGGTCTTTTAAGGAGCTGTGTTTTGTGAGTTGATTTGAATGTGGTGACAGCCCTGATATGGCCTTTTGCGGTCGGCTGGGCTATAAGCAACATTACTTTACCTTACTATCTTAGAAGTTAGATCTTTCTTTCTTTTAGTTTTTTTTTTTTTCTTCTTTAAGTCTTATCATTTGTGAATCAGTGAATCAGTCTATCTGCATTTCATTCATTATGAATCACAAGACCTCCATATTTAATTTTTTTTTTGTAAACACTGACCCTGAAACTTTAGTCATTTTGAATCAAAAGACCTCTAGATTGAATTCTGAGTGTAAACTGGCCCTGCAAACAGCCCTGTTGAAGTTGATGAAAATACATTCTTACAGGTTTTTTTTTTCTTTTAAGTTACCTTGCTCTCTTTCATGCACATGTATTTAGTCATTTTAAAGGAAAGAACTAACACTGACTGATAATGAAAAAGTTGGACATATCATGTGCAAAGGACTTGCTGGAAATATTCTAGGAGACAAAATTGGTTGCATTCTGACTATCCACACAACAACTCATACTCTACTGAGTAAAGTTTACAGAAATCATTGTAGACACATCCGTTGGTGATTACATAAAGTCCAATACCTCTTTGCTTCATATATTTAGGGTTAGTAA
>JADBJO010000444.1:142500-255000 GCA_016801955.1 Conus betulinus
AAATTTACATAGCAGACGACATGGACTCTTAGCACTGAAATGGGAACCAACTAAGTAGATGAGATATCAACCTTCAGCCCCCTTTGCAGGCAGCAAAGTCTGCCACCATCAGTACAATGATGAACATCAGTAACTGTCATTTGCAAGTGACGGTGTTGAACAGAACAATGGCTGTGTGTTCTTGGGAAATTGGTTTGACTGGGAACAGAAACTTTAGAGATCACAGTAAGTAATGATGCACTTTGACTTCAATGGACTAATGATGTTGGTAGGAGTGGAAAGTACATAGAACAAACTGGTTTGTGACTTTGATGGACTCATGATGTTGGTGAAGTGGAAGAGTGTGTAAAAACAATGGGTTTTATACACAGTTTTAATTCTGCATCATTGTCAGTGTTTCACTATAGGGTGTGTGATTGATCTACAAACTGTCTCAAGTGATGCATTCTGTTGGAATGGAAGAGAAGATTCTGTTGGATGGGTAAGTGTTATTGTTATTCATAAACTGTCTTAAACTGCCATTTGTTTCAATAAGTTCTGCCTGATATTGAGCATAACATTGTAGTCGCTGCAAGTTCTGTTTATGTTTTTGCATTTCTGTAATGTATAAGTTTTTTGGGCTCAGAATAAGGGAAAAAGTACTTTTCAGTATGGGAAGTCGTAAAATGAGGAAAATTGGGTTGACACCTATACTTGCTCCTCTGGGTGTATGTTTTTCTTTTCACCTTTGGGTATATATTTTTTCTTTTAATTTGTCCCTGTTGTAAGGCGGGCTCACTAATAATTCTTTTTAAAGTTTTTTTCATTTGTTATGTCTTTGTCTCTCTCACATTTCACAACAGTAACGCAAATGTTACTTCAAAATAATATCAAATATTTGTATTGTATAAACAACACAGATCATGACGATACCGAAAACACTAAGACATGAAATGTCGAACACACTGAACTACGAATGCAAATTTGCCGTTTCCAACTCTGTCATGTATTATTCATGATGACAACTACAATCTAGCAGACTCATTATTCGTGGCACCAGTTGACCTAAATCGCATTAGCAAGTTACAAAGTTCATGTTCTGGTGACAAACGCATCAAGTTCTATTTCAACATTAGCATTTTACATTACGAGACTATGCTTCTAATAAACCATAATCGATTACGCGACTGCGATTTTTTTTTTTTTTTTTTTCAAACATTCCGAAGACCCTGGACCTGGGAGATGTGAAAAGATATTTCTGAAATCAGTTTTAGTCAATCACTGAACCAGGTATTTAAATAACTGGTACAGCATATCACAGAGACTTACGAACTATTGATGACTGGCGTACAATAAAATACGAACAGCTGATTTATGTGATTTCAGCGTTCAATCTGACCCGTAGCGCTTGCATAGAATACGCTTCAAGCATCACGTGAATTTCCCATGTTTATTTTGCAATGCAGTTGTCTTCTCTTAGCTCGATCGATACAGCATTTAGAATGCTGTCGGTTCTTTTTGCTTATCAGAGGACGTTATTTTGTTTGAGGCATGGGGACCAAATAAACTGAATACAATTTCAACAGATTTCATTCTTGAACCCTCGTCCTTTCCGTCAACATTTGTTTCGTTCATATCGAATATGAATAGGATTTGAAACGGAAAGATTCTAAAACCGAAACTAGATTGTTAAACTTTGTTTTTTCCATATCTATCTGTTACGTTCGCTTCGCACAAGATTATTCGCCGATTTCTGTAAACTTCCTTGCGATTGGTAGAATCCCCCGTGTGAACTCAGTATTTTAATTTCGAAGATGAAGAGGTAAAATGCGGGAATTGCTTCCCCTTACAAAGCCCCCCCCCCCCCCCCCCCCCCCCCCCCCCCCCCCCCCCCCCCCCCCCCTCCTCCAGCTGGTCACATGCCACAATTAGGACTTTGCACTAAAACACTATCATAATCTATGTAAGCGTTTTGAGGCCTACCATAAATTTGAGGCAGCATTTAATGTTAATCTGATAATTGATCAAAAGAGCAATTCCCCAATTATTTCCCCTGTTTGGGCGATTTTCACCAAGAAAATCATAAACACACTTGGTTTGGGTTTGGGTGTGATTTTCACTGATGAAATCATAAACAATCTTCAAATACATGACCTTCCCTTAGCTGACGGCACATTTCTGGCCTTTGCACTCACCCATGACCCTATCTCTAAGCCAGCTCGAAGCGCGCCCAAACAGTTCCATTAGCTGATTTTTAATTTCTGCTTGTAACCACTTGGCTTGTACCTTGATGGCCATATGAAAGAAAACGAGGAGAATTAACTTTCAGACACAAGAAAAAAATTCTCAAAACAATCTAATTGCACCAGTCTATAAACACTCAGCTCCTTAAACAAGGCCTTGGCGTATAAATTTTTTTTTGTGTGCAGCCAGCAACACCCCCAAAACTGCCACTTTTTCTGCACCATGTTCTGAGCACCAATTGATAATGTCAAGTCGTTATCACGCAGCCAGCTACCAGGAGACACTGCACTGCCACCAGGTCGCTTTGGTGGTGTTCCATAGCACCTCTTCTGATCCTGCATAATAATGCAGGACACCACCCACTGAGCCCCCTCTACTAATAATTGCTTAGTCGCTGAAACAAACATGAGTGATCGTACTCCTCCATAGGGCCCCACTACACCCATTTGGCGACAGTTACAGGCAAGAACTTGCGAATATTTGCCACCGAAACAAGAACTCACCAAGCATGACGAAGACGATCTTGTGGCCTAAGTTCCATTGTGGTCTGAGACTGCAAGACAGGATTGTAGTCAATGCTTAGTTACGTAATATATCCCACCATCAGCCAGACCTAAGGAACACAGACACCTGCAGTGTTGGTCAACGAATTTCAGCAGCATGCCGGAGGCTTATCCATAATTAAGTGGATGAAAATCGGCTTGTGGTTCCAGTCTCCTGGTTGAGCCATAGCAAACTCAGCTCTGGGTAGGAGCTAGTCAGGGCAGAGAAATCCCTCAAAATGGTTCTGATGGGAGTCAACTCATGATCTCCCCGCCAGGAATATGCAACAGTTAACTACTGCATCACAATGGCTGGGAAGAATGTTCTTTTTTATCTCCAGCCTGTGACTCCAGCATTGTATCTTTGTATCGGAGACAGAGAGAAAAAAAAAAAAAGCCAAATTTGAAACTAGGTATTTCGACTTCGCCTTTTCTTTTCTTCCATTCTTGTCTCTTTTAATAATAATAATGATAATATATTGTATTGTATAATATATATATATATATATATATGAATCGATAATACATTGTATATATATATATATATATGTATCTATTTAATGTGTGTGTATCTATCTATCTGTATATATATGCAAATCTCTACATACGTATGTATATACACACAGTCAAAGCTGCTTATAATGAATCGCAGGGACATTCAAAATGGTTTCGTTATATCCAGTTTTTGTTACAACTGATGCGCCAGTTACAATGACTTTATACTTGGTTGCTTCATTATATCCAGCATGATGTGTTTCTCTCTCCCCCCATCCCACCCCACGTACACACACACACACACACATACACACATGCATGCATGCACGCCCGCATTCATGGTCAGTAATCAAGGTTGTTTCCTACGCTTTTAATACTTCAATTAAAATGATTTTTTTTTCCCAAGAAGTATGGCTGTAAATTAATGTAAACAGATCACATACGCCTACATTGCAATTTGAAGGCTTAGAAACTGATAATAAGTAAAACAGGTGAACAAAATTCACTGTACTATTCATAAGACCTCACAAGAATAGATTGTCAGAAGATATTACATAGCGCACCGATCTTAGGGTGGGAGAGGGAAAGGGGGGAGGAGGGGGGATTTCTGCACTGTTTTTTTAACTGTTTCACACTAACGTGTTAGGTCTTTGGAGTATGCACTGGCATGTAAATATTTTTCAAAAACACACGCTGTCTGCCGCACATGAGAGCAACTTTTTGTTCATGTCACATCTTGACAAGAAATTAATCACAAGAACAAAAAATAAGTAGTGTCTGAATCTTGAAAAGAAAATTATAAATGTTGACTTTTCTCCATTATTGCAGTGAAAGTCACAGATGTATTATGTCGTAGTGTACACAATCAAAAGTTCTTTACTGTCAGCAACACACATGAGAACACTCATACACAGTTATTGGAAGGGCAGTTGTAATGTCTAATATGTGAATGTTCACATTCTATGAAACAACAGATCAGGAAGACTGTTGCCACAGCTGGACAAAAAAAAAATTAAAAAAAAAAAAGCCCCTCAAATTCTCACATTCTGTGAAACAGAAAAGGATGATTGTTCCAGCACTGGACAGAAAGAAAAAAAAAAAGCGCAGGTACCTGCAGCAGTTCTGTCAAATGTCTCGTTTGATTTTCTCTGACAGGTCTCTGCACGTGCATCTAAAAACAGTTGTGGCATGCTGCGATGTCTTCGCCTACAAAATACTGACTTTTATACTTCTTGTTGGTAGCCAGGATAGTTGCCAATGTCAGTAGCGCAATTTTATATTCCTCTGCTATCACCATCTTCTGTTTTGCTGGATTTCTTTCAACTTCTTGAATAATTTCAATTTCTCGCTTTAGCCATAAACCTTTTCAACATACAGATACCATGATGAAACGACCTATTAAATCAAAGTCTGACATCCTGATACCATCCTTCCCTTCATCCCCCCCTCCCCTCTCCAGCATCTCTTCTGCATGTGCAGTTGCTGAACTTGACCCCACGAGTTGATTTCCCTGGTTCGACAATCACTCGCTTTAAAGGACATTAGTATATGACTTTACTGCTTACGAAATACAGAGTTTGACGTTTACCATACAACAAACATACAGTAAAAATACTGTGCATTTTCAATCTACCTGTGTGAAGCTGTGTAAGAAAATGAAACAAGCTTAGGAATATGCTGCTAGTCAAACACCTGTGACGTGTGATTTCTATTTCAAGCAACGCACAGAAAGCTCTCCATTTCATGTGCTATGCTGATGATCCTGCATATCCCGAGAACAACCAGCGACTGTATGACGGAATATACATCGCAACGAACGAACCAACCATTTAAAAAAAAAAAAAAAAAGGTTCCCGAACACAAAAGTAACCACTTCACTATATCTGGCTTGAATTCTTCATGGGGGCTGAACACATGATTTTGCTACAGGTTTGTTTCGCTTTGTGTTCTTATTTCGCTGATAACAAACTTCTCCACGAAAGTCAGTCGGGCTTTTGAAAACATCATTCTTGCCACACAGCCCTCATACAGCTTATGGACAGTCTTCTTTGCAGCATAAATGAGAATAAATTTGCAGGTATTCTCTTCGTAGACTTTGAAAAAGCATTTGATGTCATCAACCATTCTTTGTTGTGCCATAAACTTGAACTTTACAAACTGACCCCAGATTCATAAGTCATATTTCATCTTTTTCATGTGGCCGAAAACAATTAGTAGCTGTAGCTGACAAATTGTCAACATTTATGCCTGTCAAATATGGTGTTCCACAAGGCTCTGTGTTAGGACCTCTTTTGTTTACTATTTACGTTAATGATTTGCCTTGTTTTGTTAAATGTAAATGCGAAATGTTTGCAGATGATACGACAAAAAATGAAAACAAATTTTCAGCCTCTACTCATATCCAACAATAAAGTTGAGGAAGTCATTTTACACAAAATACTAGGTGTCATTATTGACAAAGATTTATCTTGGGACCGAACATATAACATTCTTAGCAAAACGCCTTTCAAAAAATATTTCAGTTATCTCGGATAAAAAATTTCGATGGCCACACTCGAAAACTTTTTTTCTGTGCGCATATTTTATCATTAATTGATTATGCATCAACCCTTTGGGACAACTGTAGTGAACATAATTTGAAATTAATTCATCGTCTGTACAAACGAGCATTGAAGTTAGTATTGTTAAAATTGAGCTCCCTAACTGATGAAGGTTACAAACAACTCAAAATATTAACCTTCCCAGACTCTTTTTCAATAAAGCCCTTTATATGCATAACGTTATTAATGGAACAGCTCCCAAAAAGATTACAGAAACATTTAGAGTCAATTACCATAGACATAATCATTAATGTCCATTCTTAGACTACGCAACAATTTATACAAATCCAGGTTTAAATAAACTGGTGGTAATCTGTGGAATGAGCTCACAAAACCCTAAAAAACATAAGAAATAAAAACACATTTAAAAAAAAATTGAAAGATTATCTCATGAATCGTTCACATATCATACTGAAAAAGATGTCCATCCTGTGCAGAAAAGAAATACTTTGGTACAGATATACACTTCGTGAATGTAACCATAGGGGTGGCAATGAGCATTGATACCTTTTACGTGAATGGAAGCGAGTGAGGGAAAAGGGGAGGAGAGGGGAGGGGGTAAGACAGTATGTTTACCTTTTTTTTTATGAAAGACATTGTACACGACTTGTTGTTGTTTTGTGTTTTTTTTTACTTTTTCTTTTTCAAAGATGGCTTGATGTAAAAAAAAGATATATGCTGCTTATTCAATGTTTCCATCTCTAAATAAAATTTTGACTGGACTACAGGTGGCGGCTTCACTATAACCCGCATGATTGCCCACTGGAGACCCTAAAACCATTTCATTATAAGCAGCAGTTCATTACATCTGACTTTGTTACATCTGACATATTTTTAGTCATGTAAAGAAGAGTTTTTGCCAGGACCAACCTTGCTTTCTTACATCCGGCATTCATTACATCTGACTTCGTTATAAATGGATTCCGCTGTATATGGCTAGGTGGTTCGCTTAATGCTGTAAACTTACTTTCGATCGATGGCAGACATGCTAGGCTGTTGCAATACGCGATGTAGCATCCTCGATAGTTTGACACGAACAGGCAGTAATTAAATACGCTCATAGGATTACTAGCAAATCATGCAAAATCAGTCGTTAACCTCTAACCCAGCTATCTGGTTAATCTCAGCCTTTCAGCAGGGTGCTCCTTATGCTTGTGTCAGTTCTTAAACCAAAGGCAGCCAACAATAACATGCTAACTTTACTCAAAGCCCCTACCCCACCCCCACTCCCTTCACTTCACCTTCCTATCCGTATCTTCTGGTACTCTCTCTCTCTCTTGTTGATCCTACCTCGAGTGGCAATGTCCCTCTAGCTTGAAGGACACTGCTGTTTCCACTCACAAAATTTTGACTTTCAAGCAAAAGCTCAGATCAAGGGCTTGACAACCCGATAGGACTCTCTCAACTCAGAGGTTGGACTCAGAACAATTTGCCCCAACTGGAAATGGGTTTGGTCAAATCATGCACCTCAGAACTTCTCATTCACAAGAGGAATGCAAACTTCACTTTGAGACAAACAAGTAACAGTACACCAGGACAAAGTAGTTCTATTTGAATAAAACATTTATTCTATGAAACCAATTCTTGGTTCACACACAGGCATACACAACATTGTCAGTTAACAAGGCATATATAGATTTTTATGAACATAGCACAAACATTGATCATGCAAACAGAATGCTAAAGAAAAATGAACATGGGCTCTCACACAACTCTTGACATGTTCAAAACATATATGATTTGTCATTTGTTAGCCTACTACATGTTTACACTGATTAATACTCTTCCTGGTACAACAACCCCCCCCCCCCCCCCCCCCCCCCCCCCCCCTCCCTGTAACGAGAAAAAAGAAGTCAGATTTTGAAATAGGAAAGTGTCGTATTTTGAAGGTCCATTTACTCTAGGAACGGAGTCGTAAGAGATGCTATTCATCTGATGACTTCACTGTATGGCCTTTACATTACTGACTGCCTACGCCAAATAGCGTATGTTCTGACCTATGTCCTTTGGTTAGCAAGTTTTTTTGTCAGTAAATTTACACAAACCCTACTAAACCAATTGGTGTGGGAAGATGGCTCAAGGATGAACACATTAAATTTCATGAAGTCCACACATTGTCCATAATACAGGCAAATATGTCAATTGAGCACCAACTTCCGAATTCACTATTTTCACCAATTGATTTTTTTTTTTTTATTAAGGTACTCCAGGAACAGAGTCGTAAGAGATGCTATTCATTTGATGACTTCACTGTATGGCCTTTACATTACTGACTGCCTACGCCAAATAGCGTATGTTCTGACCTATGTCCTTTGGTTAGCGAGTTTTTTTGTCAGTAAATTTACACAAACCCTACTAAACCAACTGGTGTGGGAAGATGGCTCAAGGATGAACACATTAAATTTCATGGAGTCCACACATTGTCCATAATACAGGCAAATATGTCAATTGAGCACCAACTTCCGAATTTACTATTTTCACCAATTGATTTTTTTTTTTTTTTTTTTTTTTTATTAAGGTACTACAGAAAATAACACTAAGGCCATAGAAATGACGTCCCCCAAGCAGAAATGTCTTTCCTTATGAACTGACCTGTGCATAGGGTTAAAAAAAAAAAAAAAAAAAAAAAAAAAATATATATATATATATTAGCGTCACAGACTCCCAGCTGGGAGAACACGGAAAAGAAAACAGTGTGCACATTTAACTGCCAGTCCCCCATCCGCTTACTATGGAATTACACTCCAAAAAGACAGAGATGAGAAGACAAATCATATGACCATACACACATACACCACTATTCTATCAGACTGAAATACAGCAAATAAACAATGGAGACTTCTGCAGTATGCCATACTACTGCAGAAAAATGGGTCATCTTCATACACAAAGCGCAAAATGTAATTGAAAGACTTCAGTAGGTCATCCATACAGCCCAGATCAAATGGTTCACTCGCTCGCTCTAAGTGAAAATTTGACCATGGCTATTCTCGTTTTCTAATACATCCTCAACCCTTCAGGACAAGAATTTAGCATTCATCACACATAATCCCCCCAATCCCTCTCCCTCCATCTGCTATACACCATAAATAGAAACCACGATCAAGCTGTGGCACCATAGGTTAGAAAAATCTCATTACACCATGAAAATCATGCCAGATCACTCACAAGAAAAGCATGGCCAGCAAGTGGTTCCTGAATCGTGCAGTCCTCAGTTATTTAGTAAACCTATATAATCATTTTTCATTCAAAATATTTCTTTTTCATTTTTGCTGTCGTATTTCCCATGCCCTTACTCTGTTATTCATACACCTTCCCAGATACACAATGAAGACCCCAGGCTAGTCCCGTTGCGAACTCACAAGTTTGCAGGGAGCAATCAATGTTAGGCAACCCAACTCAGGGAATACTGCACTGCTGCCCAGTCACATTGGCATTCAGTCACTCAGCAGTGCCTATTCTGATCCAACATATGAGGGCCATCACCAACTAAACCCCCACTGACAATAACTGCTCAAAACTGCTGAGCCTGCATGACAGAGTGTCTCACTAGCCAACAACAGATCCCATGTCCTTCCCAACATCAAAGACTTGGGCAAAATAAGCCACCGAGTTTCAGACAACATGCTAGGGCTGCACACTATGCTCCGGTTCATAAATACATCACAGCATCTACCACACCAGAGATAAAAACACCTGCAGGGTTGGTCAGGAAATCTGAGCATCATTGTAAGAGACACCTCTTACTGCTGTGCCCCTAAACTCTTTTTCACTTTTTAAACATTGCTATTACTTTTAAATTTCAGATCCGCATAGGCCCACAAATGTCTCTCAGTAGTAGAAGCCTTGTTTTTAGTAGCATAATGGGTTTTTCGAACTATAAACTAAGCGGCATTTCCACTAATGATCTCCTCAAGTTGTCTTCTTCCTTGGACTAACCTAGACTGGGTTTATGGTTAACTGTTGCATTCTTCGTCTGAATGTGCCTACAAGTGCCTATTTAAAAAAAACAAAGATAGAAGTCACTGATAATTTGATTGACAGAGTGAGAAACAAAATGGCTGATTTTACCATCAAGAACACTTTTGGGGGGTGTAATTTGTCTGGGAATTTGAACTCTAGGAGCCATGGATGAACCACAGAACTAGGCAGGTTTGAAATCTATACTAACTGCATAAAAAAAAACAAAAAAACTGTTCAGACTGGTGTTAAGAGCTGAACAAAATACTGCTCCACTCTAACATCTGATCTGGGGACTGAGGTGGTAATGCTGGATGAACTCTGCTGTCCGACAATGTTCTAAAGAACAAACAAGTCAGTCTACTAAGTCAGTTCGCAAATCAAAAATCTTTTTTCCACACTGTGCTAACAATGGTGATCATATCTCATCCCTTGCAATCATTACACTAAACAGCTCATACGTAAATTCTAAAGTCTGTCATCTTTCATTGTACCAATAAATCATCAGCCAATTATAATAATAAACATAACATTTGTAAACAGCCTTGCTAAAGGTTCTAGGCACTGACAATCCACACTCTCATGCACACAATGAGCTAGCTCGCCTACCTGGGTAGTGCCAACTGAAGAGTTGCTGGCTGGCACTTCATTCAGTTGTTTCCTGTGTTATCAGTTAATACCATTCATTCGATTTCCTTACTTCCTTCATTCTTTCAATTTCTCACGCAGGGTGCATGCTTTGTGTAATTTGTCTTCCATACCAACGGCCAAACTGGCCTCCTCTTCCGAAAGTTGGTGATGGGATTTTACGTGTGTGCAAGATGTTCTGCGTGCGTTCACACACGGAACCTCGGTTTATAGTCTCCTTCGAAGGACTATTTAGGAAATGGAGTTAGAACAAATGTTAACTCCAGGAGATAATCCCCCTGTAACAAAATGGCCCAGTGGAGATTCGAACCTGCAACTCCAAGATCTTCAAGATTACGAGTCAGGCACTCCACCAACTGAGCTATTCTGGCCTCTCAAAAAGAAAAAAAAAAAAAAAAAAAAAAAAAAAAAAAAAATCTGTATACACATGCATTCATGGAAGTTAATTAGTAAATAATCCAGAATTTATACCTGAAATTTTTTTTTCAGGAACCTTCATAGATACAAACATTATCAGTAGGACAAAAATACACAACAAGGTGGGGAAGACACATATGGCAGCAGGTGTAATATGCCTTCGTTTCTGATATGTTTGATTTACTTTGGAACCCATCCAATGGAAATATTCACCAATCTGGTGAAAACTTGTCACAGATGAAGGGGACTGATATTACCCACCCCACTGAATACAATTTCAGAGGTATATATAAAAAAAAAACAAAAAAAACACCCAAACACAAAGACTGGTCCCATCAAATCATGAAGATCTTTCAAATTTTGTTGCCTCATGACGCTCTGACACTGATGATGTTGCAAACAGTTACATACATATTTGACGAAACTTCCTACAGCTGCATGCATTAAAACAGATTTTTGCACTTTATCCTGAAACAAACAGCTACATTTCTAACAAAAGCAAGTTCATTTTAAAGAATATTTCAGCAGAAAAACTCAAACATATAAAAAAAAAAACATTCATACTCGCCCCCAAACTTTATCTTTTAGTTACAATCATCCAAGTCAAGAAAACAACCAAGAAGCAGATGAACAAACAAAAAAAAAAAACAAAACATTTTGAGTGAAAACACTGTTGCATCTATGTGTCCAAAATGACAACAATGTAATGATAAATGTCACAGTTACAAACATACGATCAAACCATTTATATCAAAAATCAAGAGGAGAGACAAAATTGTTTTAGACAAGTCTTGTTTAAAGACACAAACAATGAACTTAGGTCCAGAATGAAAAAAAAACAAAACAAAACAAAAAAAAAAAAAAAAAAAAAAACCCCTGTCCATCATCACTTCAGCACGACAAATTTTTAGCACATTCAACTTCAACAAAACTGCGAGTAATTTGTGGCATCAAATATTTGAAAACTGTTCTGCACTAACAGGGCTCAGTACTTTTGAAATGGAATGAAAAAGGGCGTGAGCCAGGCACACACGAGACTAACAATCATCAAACAACTATTCTTCTAATCCCCTTCTTCCCCCCACCTCTAAATACCACTGGAAACACACACACACACACACTAGTTTTTAGCAGCAGAACCTTCATAAACAAGACACTTTCACTGCAACATTCAGGGCAACACTGTCTGAGAAAGGAACCAAACCCTAGCACCTTCAAGCTGTTCCCTGTGCAAACAAAGGCCGAGTCCTTCTCACACAATGTCTTCACACGTTTGCATACATCCTTACCATTGGCATTTGGCGCCAGGAGACCTAGCGATTTAACTGTTCTTAGAAACTGATCTTACAAACAACCTCATCAACTCTGCTTAGAACTCCGCCAACAATACTTATCTTGCAGACAGGAGAGACAGGACAGATGACAATACCCTGATCCACAGAGCTTTGCAGCCTTTCAAGCGCAAAGGAAGAGAACAGCTCCTGATTGGGCTCATTTTCTCTGTTTTTTCTGCTCTAAGATTAACAGAAACTCACAAATAGAGCAAAACAAATACATTAAGTCTAGGATTTTGTATTCAATCTCCTTCCATCGCAAAATAGCTCTTTCCGAATTTTAACAATTAGTCTAAAAGCTCTCTCTAATCAAAACAGTATTTCCTGGCTTCTGGAAGCTGACAGTACTTCTTTCTAAAGACACTAGTATCCAAGCACTGATGAAACCTGTCTCACACATTTCCTGATTTCAGATTAACATAAAGACATGAAAGTAAATGGGCACTATGCAGCCACAAACGTATTGAATAACATTCCATTTTACTGGAATACCAAAAAAAAAAAAAGGTAAAACAAATTATCAACAACCATTACCAAAAATCAAACCAACAACCAGCAAAGCAACCACACATTCAAAAAACAACCAAAAACTATTGGATACAATGAGACGTAGGAATACACAAAGCAAAGAAAGTTAATAACTACAATTAAACAAAGAAAAAAGAAGACCGATTAAATGAAGAGCCCCAAACCACATACTCAAAATACAAATACTAACAAAACTGTAATAACAGAGTACATAGCATAAAAGACACAGAAGTGAACACATTTGTGGTGCATTTTTTTTTTTTCCAGTACCCACGAATAATGGTTGGAGTTCAATTCTAAATGCAAGACCTAGGACAACCTAAAATTAGAACAAGGTGAATATCACGGACAAGTTAACAATGAGAATCTGAAAAGCAATGAAAAAAAAAAATGAATTGGACAAACCACTTTTTTTCTGCATCATACATGGCTGCCCATTTCCTGTAGTCATCACCCAAAAGCCTGGGAATAAAGAATATGGTGCTGGAGAAAACATTATTCTCTGGCAGCTGATCTGGTCTATTGAGGATGTGCGTAGAAAATCAGCCTTCCACTGCATCTGGTTTCTGGCATTCATGGATCACCCTCTTGGCTTTATTCAGCAACAGTTCATGAGATTACACAAAACAACACAAACAAACAAAATCCTCGAACTGCTGATTTTTAACCCAATGTCAGATCTGTTGCTCCCTCAGAGACCTATGTGTAACAGGACAAGTTGACAAGACATCTGTGGTTGAAAAATGTAATCTCAGAGAATGCACCACAAAACATCCGTGGTACTTCTCAACTCATAGCAACTCAACAGATTCTCATCCAAATTTTCACGTGACCTCCTTCGTAATGCTATCTTGGACTGAACGATAGTGTACATGAAAAGTGGGTTATTCTCCTCCAGCTCAATGTCGTTTTAAGACATGATTACCCAACAGAGCTGCATAGCATAGTTTTACAGATAGCACATTTAACTGCCATGGGCACTCGTTGTATTGAATGAGCCAGCTGCATCTCTCTACAACCCACTGGCCCCAGGAAGCACCTCTTTCAAAAATGTAATTCTGACCATCTCTGAATTAGAATGTGGCTAAATACCAGCCGCCATGGCGAAGTGGTTAGCGTCGCCGACTCCCCGGCTGGGAGGTCATAGGTTCGATTCCCATCAGAGTCATGTGGGATTTTCGCCTCCGACCAGCTCCTACGCAGAGTTGAGTTTGCTACGGGCTCAGCTGGGAAGACTGGGACCCCACAGTCGAGTTTCATCCACTTAATGGATGTGTCTCTGAGACTGTTGCTCAAATTTCATAACACTACAGGTGTCTGTATTTCAGGCCTGGTTGATGCCGGGATATATTATGAAAGGAAGTGTAGAGTACAGCCCTGTCATGCAGTCTCAGACCCGAATGGACATCCATAGCATCATCTTATCATCCTCATCGATCAGCATAAAAAAAAGTCTCAAATTCTGTGGCTCTTCATGTCCTGTTCTAATGGTGACCTCAGTTTCAGTGTCCTCTCCATGTTTGTAGCCTTGGTTTAGTTCCGTTGGTGTCACCGGTATCGGCGAGTTGGACAGATGTGGTGGCGCCCTCCAGAGGGAGAGCTCACTCACGCCAGCTCCGTGACTAAGCAATTGTTGTCGCAAGAAGGTGGTGTCCTGCGTATGTTGGATCAGAACAGGCGCCACTGAACACCACCGAAGTGACTCCGCAGCAGTGCAGTGTCTCTTACGGTGGGCTGCCTCTTGACGACTTGACATTGACTGCTTCCTGTGGATTGCCGATGCCAGGGCTGCAGCGGGACTGACTGGACTATAGCGGTGGTCGAGCAGCGTAGGTGCACTGCCACTAAGGTGGCACAGAAGTTGGGACAGTAATAAAAAAAAAAAAAAAAAAAAAAAAAAGAATGTGGCTAAATGTAATGGTGGAATTAGGCCTTCAAAAATGTATTAATTACATGCACAGTGGAAGATAAACAATTCTACAAATTTGAAAATCTGGACTCTTTCAACAATTTGGGATTGCAGGTAAAATTTTTAGATTGGGTAGTTTAGGAGACTGACTGTATGATGGTGTTTTGGTCAGAGAAAGTAAAATAACCTGCACTTCTTTCTTTCCTTCCTAACTGTCAAAATGAATCACACTCCATATTCTGGCTATTTGGCTCCCCTTATGACAGTTCTGTCTTGCATTCAATGGAATTTCTGTAAAACCAAGACTGTAAAGTCCTCGACAATAAGATACGAAAAAGATGGGCTACCAACATTGAACAAATTCTTCCTGTATACAAGACTAAATCTAACCGATTCTTCCTCTGATGCCAACCCTAAAAAAACTTTGGCAGTTGTGTCAGTACTGGCCTGTGCAATTTGTCCATTAATCACCTGACATAATTCAAGCCCATTTAATCTGATCAGGTTTACAAGTATAACTGCAATGGGACCCTTGGCGATGGATAGCATCTGCATATACTTACTACAGACAGCCAGTTATTTTTCATTAGGTGCAGGTAGTATCAATTGCAAAAAAAAAAAAAGTTAATTTCTTCCAAGCAAAATATATATTTTGGGGAAAAAAACATTTCCTTCATAAGCATCAATGGGGTAAAAAAAAAAAAAAAAAAAAAAAGTGTGTGTGTGTGTGTGTGTGTGTGTGTGTGTGTGTGCGTGGAAGTGTAAAATTGAGAATAAGATGCAAGTGTGAAAAGAGAGAGAGAGAGAGAGAAGGAAACTCAAGGTGTGTGTGTGTGTGTATAAGTGTGCATGTAAGTGTGTATGTATGTGTGTGTGTGTGTGTGTGTGTGTGTATATATGTAGTGTATGTGTGTGTGTGTGTGTGTGTAAGTGTGTGTGTGTGTGTGTGTGTGTGTGTGTGTGTGTGTGTGTGTGTGCGTGCATGCGTGTGTGCGTGCGCACGTGCATATAAGAGTATGAAAATGAAAATGCATGCAACACCGGGAAGTGGGGGAACATATCAAGATAACACAACTAAAACAGTATGTGCAAAAGTTGGAAAGGGCATACAATTTCTGTTTGGGCAGATAACAATATGGCAAACATTATGAGGGTTGGCATCTTTCTTCCTCCTTCCCAGCTCTGCTGAACAGTCACTTTAAATCAGACTCCACACTGAACTGAACATGCATTCACAATGAAGTTTTTATACTTATTTTCCTTTTACAAGTACTTCTGACATGGTTGAAAATATGGAAAACAATAATGTAAAATGTGAGGGAGACACCATCATAAAACCGAACAAAATCCCACAAGACATGCTTGTATAAAAAACACAATGCATGTCACCTTCCATCTGTCCTGGCGAGCAAACTGTATTTTACTTTGCTCACTAGAGTACCAAGGCACAGAGAATGACTATGAAAACTACATACAAGATTGACAGGAAACACAAACAGCAATATGAACTAAAAATTGTGACATGTGCAACAAATGTAGCTCGAGTATGATGAATATGCAAATTACATGTTTAAAATTTGAATTAAAAAGCACATTTCTGCAGTACTGATCAGCTTAGCCTTTTTGAAAAGGCAGAACAATCAAGAAATACATTGCTACGATTTTTCTTTTACAACAGCAGTATAATTAGCACCACAAATTCAAATGTCACTTGCCGTGTGCTTGCGTTTCCCCCATGCACCCCAATCGATACTTGCGCTTTATGGCAGTAGTGTAGCTGCAAAATTCTGAAGTCCATAAAAAGCAGTAAAACGGCCTTTCTTCATCATATTCAGTCACTTGTAATGCATTCACACAACATTCCATCTTTTATTTTCTTTCTTTCTTTCTTTTTTTTTTTTTGTCAGCCATGCAGATGTGCAGAGGAAAGGTCAGCATTCATTTATCCAAGCCATTCTGTGGTCAGGCTACCATACTGGCGGGAAATGGAAAAAAAAAAAAAAAGGTCAGAAACCCTACACCACTTGGATAAACACATTAAAACCACAACCTACGGAAACTAAAATACATCGTCGAAGGGAAAAAAAAAAAAAAAAAAAGCAACATGGTCTGTGTGGTCCATGAAATGCCCAGGAGTCACCGACTGCAGCGATGACGGTAGAGGGACAGAAAGCAACGCTGCCGACCACAGACAGCAAGAGACATCCACGGAATTGCATGGATCCAAAAACTCCCTTATTGTTGGCCTTGTGGTTTCTCCTGTTCCTGGCTCAAACCAGGCCCCTTTGTGCCATTCAAACTCAGTTCATCTACGTCCATGACACGTTCACTTTCATGCTCATGGTCACATGCCAGAGCTGCATCATGTGTACCCAGAATCGCAATGTCTGATGCTGGAGATAAGTCACCACTTGCCTGGGCTGCGCCCACCATTTTCTCTGGCACTCCTAACTCCACTTCCTCTGGTGCTTCACCCTCCATTTTCATGCCTGGAGGCCCAATGGCCACATCATCTGGATCGTCCTGATCAACATGTGCAGTGAATGACCAAGTAGGTAAAGAAGAGTGTATTATTATGTGTGTGCAGGAGAAAGCGCAGGAGAAGGTGTGTGGGTGAAGAGGGGGGATGCAGGAGGAAGCACAAAGAGAAACCAAAATGGGGAGTTTTTCCTATACTCCCTGTTTGGGTAGTATACTCACCATGTCAGACCACAGCATTCTACGGCAGTCAGTCAGCTCTGCCAGGCCGAAATTTTTTGTGGCAAATGCAGTCATAAGATAGTCACGTGACGCCCACCCTACTTCGCCAAAGAAAGAAGCCTGTGTAGGCTTCCTGTACCTCATTCATCTGAGGCCTGTGCGCAAGGTCACCCCAAGAACCCTGGCACTAGACAGGGTTCCCACTTTTTCACAGGAAAAAAAATCAAGGGTTTTTCAAGGGTTTCTAAAGGGGATATTTTAATTTTTAAGGGGCAAATTTAGCGTAAAGAGTGAATAATAACCTTACACATGTAATCCAGCCATGATGATAAGGTGATTACACTTCTGTAGTCTTTTCCACGCTCAATATCATATATATACAAAAAAAAAAACTGAAGTCTTATACAGAAATTGAGAAATCAGAAAAAGAAAACTTTCAATCTGCTTTCCAGACCAGTATCTGACATGAATGTCCAGCTGCTTCTGTTTCAAGTCCTTGTGTTCAATGATTCATCAAAAAGCATGACATATTCATTTCTCTCTACCGGCAGCTGCAGCCGAGGCCTCCTCTCTAGCATATTTCAGGAGGGAGCTCAGCAAACTTTACTTTTAAAATACAGCCACTGTATGTGCTGTCGTGTGGAAGTGTGTGTGAATGGTTGGCGGGCCTGGACTAGCTTATGCTTGTTCTGGGCAGGATAGGGAGCAGGGTAACCCCTTTTGAAAAGGCGAATGTGGGTAGCCTTCCTGCAGCTCCACACTTAACTGTTTTTTTTTTTTTCATTTCAAAATGGAGTGACTGATGGAGAATGAACCAAATTTAGAGAGAGAGGGGGTTAGTTACCGCCAAGGACATTGACAAACAAAGCACAGGACAAGACACAATGCAATTCAACCTCTTGGATCTTCTTCAGAAAAAAAAAAAAAAAAAAAAAAAAAACCACCATATTTAACATTTAGGACAGTACAAACAAAGAACGAAGAGTGACTTATCTGTCCATGTGGTAGGAAGAATGGCCGCCAGACGGAAACGACAGAGGGGATTATGGGAGAGAAGGGGGGGGGGGGGGGGGGGGGGGGGGGGGGGGTGAAACGATGGGGTGTGTGCTGGTTTAGTGGGGGGGTGGTGTGATATATTTGTGATGGTTGTGGTTAAGGTGGATTAATATAATTCTAAGGGGGGGGGGGGGGGGATTTTTATATTATATAATTTTTATATTATGTATCATTTTTTTTTATATGATTATATATATAGAAGGGATAGTAATGATAATAATGATAGTGGTAGTGATTACGATAACTAGATGAATAAAATGAAAGTAACTGTAATAAAAAAAAAATTAAGTGAATAAAATTGATTTTTTTTTTTTTTTTTTTTTGTTTTGTGTGTGTGTGTGTGTGTGTGTGTGTGTGTGTGTGTGTGTGTGTAGGCTAGCTGGTAGGTAAGTTAGGGGGGGGGGTGTGGTATGAATGCTGTCTTTTTGAACAAGAAAGTAGGATTTTTTTTTTTTTCTTTTTCTTTTAACAAATGCGCACTTAAATGAGTCACTTAAAAAGTCTACGGAGACGACGTGACGATTGATTTGAAGATTCAGTCTGTGATTTCACTCTTTTTTCAGTTCTGACAGAAAGAAGGAGCAATGCCAAAAGTTGCAAGATATCTGCTTTTGGTTTCCCCACACCGATAGTTCGTGGCAATCGAGGAATATGGAAACATTGCTGCAAACAGTGTTTCGCGTTGTCTTCAGCAGATCGGAAACTGTTATGATTGTTGATGGCATGAATCGTCCCACAACACTTCAGCTTTCAACACATCTGTCCCACTTGCTGTTATTGTGGATTGGTTGACGATTCTTACTAAGGATAGGGTCTGACCCGATTTGATGAATTTGATGATTGCCGAACGAAGTCCGTAAGACTACCAACCGGCCTACTCGCTTTATCCAATTCCACGTATTTTTTCTCTCTCTTTCCGTGATTTGCAACCGCCGATTCGCCCTTTGTCCGAACATCAACGGTCTTTTTGCACACTTTACAGAAAAACGCATGTTTGTTGTCTCTGCATTCAGTGATACAGCTTCGATATTCTTCCTCTGTAGCCACAACGGATCAAATGCGTAATTTCCTTCGGCATGATGACAGACGCAACAGTATCGGACTTCGACGAAGATGAGGGAGCATGGCGCCCTTTGTCGGAAGTCGAACTGCGCATGCGCAAAACGATAACCGACTATTGAATTGCTTCCCTTTACTTGAAAAGCAGACGACACGCAACACGATTCGAGAGGCGAAAATCGATGTCCGAAGTCTCGTTCGCGTTTGTTCTCCGATTCGTCTTTCAAACGTTACGGTCAGTTTTGGTCCGAAAACGACGATTTTTAAGGGGATTTCAAGGGATGGTAGGGATATCTGCAGTTTTCAAGGGTTTTCAAGGGCCTTTTTGACCCAGTGAAATTTAAAGGGTTTTCAAGGAGATCCTTGTACGCCTGCGCGTAGGCAGATCTCACCGTCCTGGAAAGCCACCCAGAGACCGTGCCAGCCAAGATATCTTTCTCATTGTTGATGGAAATAAGGAGACATCTTTGGAAGAGTGCCTGGGGTGCGAACGTTCCCAGTAGTATCTGAGACACCTGGAAGGGCACAAGTCCATGTCCCCCTAACTCTCCCCTCTTCCTAAGACCTCCGCCAGTGAGCGGATGATGAAGGAAGGAGAGGCAGTGCCCGGTTCCTGATTCTTAGCTAAGAATTCTGGAACAAACTTGAGAGAGACAGCCATCCTGTGGAAGGTGATGTCCCTGGGGTCCCGCTGAGGGCATGAATCTCACTTCTTCTGGCCGTGGTCAGGGCGAGGAGAAAGGTGGTCTTGAAGGAGAGGATGTCAAGGGGAGGGTGGAGGTAGGCTCAACAGGAGGTTTTCTGAGAGAATGTCCAGGACAATGAACAGGTCCCAGAGGGGAATGTATCCTGGGGACTGCGCTTCCTGTAGGGCCACCCCCCAAGATACCTCTCTGAGAAGGGAATTATTCTCAAAGGAGGGGCCGCCAAGCTGGCGAATGATGGTGCAGATAGCCAACCTGTAGCCCCGAATGGGGCTAGAAGAGAGCTTAAGGGAGGAAGAGAGGTGGGATAGGAAGTTGCCTATCTGGATGTTGGGCGGGTGGACATGGGGAACAGAGTTGTCTGAGCACCACCAGGAGACCCATCTCTCCCATCGGTAATTGTATAGGGACTTGGTGCTGGCCCTGCGTGAGGCGGAGGCCAAGTCCCGTAGGCCCTGCGAGGCCCCCGCCCCCGCAAGTATGTCTAGGACAGACTGGGATCTGTCCAAGTGGGAGACAGGGGCCGGTGTTCGCAACTGGGCTGATACAGGAGCCACACGTGGAGGCGAAGCATCCAAGGGCTGTAGTGAGGGCGGCCTGAGCAGGGTTGTCTGAGCATGTCCCAGCGATGATTTAGTTGGAGGGGGGGGAACATGGGTGAGGGACTTGAGGTCCGGAAACCAGACTGGGTCAGCCACCACAGGGTTATGAGGATGAGCCAGGGTCTTTCCAGCCTTGTGGAGGATTGGGAAGGGGGGAAAGCCATACAATGCTATGGTCTGACATGGTGAAGTATATGAAGCCAAACGCTGTTTCACAACACCTGCTACACAACGAAGGTCTTCCATTTCTCTGCAGTGTGCATAATTTTTTTTTTTACATTTTTCTGTTCTATTCAGAGCTTAAAATTGAATCACAGCATAGACAAATGGAAACAGTATTCTTTTCTGTTATGCATAAACTGCATATAAAAGAAGATCCTGATTGTGACCATCTGCAGTTACTGTAACAGATCATTTCAATTTTGTGTTCTTCTACAGTCACCAGTTCTGAGATTGACAATACACATCAACTTTTTACAGTCATCTACAATCTATAACTTGTATCTGTTTTTTCTTTTTAGCTTCACATTTATGCCAGAAATATGGTGTGAGGGCCAGCTCCAATTCACGTTTTTAGCATTCTGCTAGCTTGCAATGCGCTCTGGAAACATCTGAAGAGACTGATAAATCTTTTATAATCAACTTCCGAATAACAAAAACACATTTAACAAATACTTGCAAAACCCTGCAACCATTATCTTGCCATCAAATGTCATAAATCTCTGAATGTATCGAAAAGATTATGCAGACTGTACTCACTGTCATCAGGTTTTTTGGGGGAAACAAATTCTGTCCCCTTCAGCAAGTTGTGATATAGGAGACGACATCAATGCCTCTCCATTCAAATCAGCTTCAAAGTCATCCTCGAAGGCTGTGCGGGCAGCAGCAGCACCAAAGTAATGATCCACCTGTTCCCGTCGCCTTGAAACAGAAACAAAACATTGGAGGTTAGGACCAATCTTGCTGCATTTATTTCATTTTCATGCATCACTGAACAAATGCTAAACAAATGTTACAACCCTTAAATGAAAATCCACGCTCTCTTTCCCCACCTCTCTAATTAACCTTACACCCCAAGAACTTCAAAGATCTATCTGGGATGCTTTTCTGTGACATAACAAAGCCACAGATTTACTTGCAGAATTAACCTAATGCTTGCCAGATCAACCAGCTGGAAGCTTTAGTCTGAATACCAGATCGACCATTCGATAGTCGAATGTTGATCTGGTATTCAGATTAAAGTCTTCTACAGCAAATTCGGTAAGCAGTGGGTTAATAAACAAGCCTTCTACAATCCTAAAGACACGCAAACATCAAATAAATCAGATTTAATTTTCAAAAAATAAACATCAATGACACCCTCTCAGGTGCAGATTGATATGTAAATCCAGTGTACAGCAAATGTATCGCCAAATGAACATGACCGCATTATCCAGACGGGAACAAAGCAATATTGTTATCTATAAGGGGAACGGCAGGTGGAGTCTTGTGCCTGTGGTATCTGAAAATCACCATGAAAAACCACCAGACTGCAATGGAGCAGTGTCAACTCTGGTGGGCCGCCTCATGATGGCATAATACCCGTTGCTTGCATGGATTTCCACCTCTGGAGCTCAGACAGAACCACCCCACCCTGGGTATGGCTGTGCATGGGGTGGCTGGAATGAGCAGTGTGGGCATGGCACGGAAGATCAAATCGCTCACCATCCACTTCGCCTCCTTCAAATAAGTATCCTATGCTTTTTAAAGGGCTCTTCAAAGACAAAGTTCAATATGAGTAAACAAATACCTGGATCTCTACCTTGTGTGGAACATGCCATAAGAATTAATAATCTCAATCAGGCTCCTTTTGGAAAGAAACATCATGTTTACAGCAGCACCTAAATCAAAATTGACAAAAAATTAAAAGGAAAGGAAAAAAGTTCATTTTGGGTCACAAACCCTTCAAAGTGTTAATACATTATTCATGTCACAGAGAAATAAAGGACATTACATCACATGCACTCTGGTACTATAAATAACATTCAAACTTGTCAAATGCAGTTCTTAGAAATAACCATGAACATCTTAATTTTCCCTTGCTCTAAGTGTCTGTGTGTTGTGTGTGTGTGTGTGTGTGGTGTGAGCGCAGGCATGGTGTGTGTGTGTGTGTGTGTGTGTGTGTGTGTCTCATTTGATTGGTGTGGTCAGGCTCTGTAAGCCAAAAGTGAATCATTGGCCAGTGCGGAGTTTTTCTTTTGAGATCCCCCCCCCCCCCCCCCCACCCCCCCGTCTCATCTTCCACGCTAATTGAGTGGCATTACCCTCATTCTGGCTCCCAATCCACAGCCATACCCTGGCTTGTCCCGCCAAAGCATGGCTCTGGCAATCCACTGGGAGCAGTCAATGGTAAGTCACCATGAGGTAACCCACCTGACGAGACACTGCACTGCTGTCGAGTGACTTCTGTGGTGTACAGAGGTGCACGTATGATCCAACTTCCAAAGGACATCTTTTACTAAGCCCTTTACTGACAACAATGTTGATCAGTCAAGGAGCCAACGTGAGTGAACGTCTCCCCGTGGACAGCACCACCATGTCCATCCTATGGCAGTCCCCATGAACTTGCTGATACCAGCAGACCTTGATTAACTTACCGATGGCACTGACATGAAGAAATCAAAAGTCATCATGACAACATGGCACGAAGGGCCACAGAACTAGATTTCTTTTTAATGCTGTTCAATGAAAATAGGATGAAGAAGATAATGCTATAGGAGTTCGATTCTGAACTGAAACTTCATGAAGGGCCTGTACTCTCTAATTTAACTTCATAATGTATCCAGGTGTGAACCAAGCCTCCAAGATACAGACACCTGCAGTGTTAGTCAGGCAATTTGAGCAACACTTTCAAAGATGAATCCATCCAGTTGAAACGCGACCATGTGGAACCAGTCTTCCTTACCGAGGCAACTGCAAATTAAACTCAAGAGTTGGTTGGGGTTTAAAAATCCCACAGATCAACAGTTCTCATGACCTTCCAGTCAGGAATCCACAACACACACCAGTGAGCCATATATGTATCAAGATGACATTTGCTTCTCTTTCAAATCCAACAATGAAGATGATGATGACAAAGAAACACAGACCCCAAACAAAAGACTTACGGCATTTTGGTAAATCTGACCGGAGACTGGAAATAGCCATCAGGCGTCAAGGCAGTATGCGTTCGTCTCAGGGGTTCTGTTCTTGCGTAACGATTTTAAACACATCTGGTTCCTGAGGTAGCAATGCTCTGAAACGACACAAGAAAATTAAACAGTTGCATTTAATGAAAAACAGAAACCAATGAGAAAACCATTTGGTTAACTGTAGGTCTCCACATGTCAATAAGATGCCTTTCTCCATCTACTATACTTCTGGAACTACTCTCATATTTTTTCAGTGAGTAAAACAAGCATGTTTCATTTTATTTAATGGTTAGCTCATATATCATTCTTTTTCTTGCTTCCTCTCTCACACTGAAATTAGTTGATCCTATGGAAACTGGTGTTTAACACTTATGATCCACAAGAGCAACCGAGTTTTCTTTCCGCTCTCATCTTCCACACCACCTTAGTGGTGCTGCACCCAACACTGATGATCCACAAAGGCAACTGAGCTTTCTTTCCCCTGTCATCTTCCACACCACCTTAGTGGTGTTGCACCCAAGCTGCTCATTTTGGCTGCCTGTCCACTACACAGCTGGCCTGTCCTGCCACAGCTCCGGCACCCGACAATTCACGGGGAGCCTGGCCTGTCCTGCCACAGCTCTGGTACCTAACACTCCACCAGGAGCAGTCAATTCAAGCTGTCATGAAGCTAGCAACCACCAGAGTTATGCACTGCTACCACGTCACTTCAGTGGTTCAACAGGGTCTGTTCTGTTCTGCTCGGCACCACCCTCTAAGCCCCCCCCCCCCTATATACAACAATACTTGCTGAGCTCCAACGCTAGCATAAGTGAGCTCTCCGTCTGAGGGTGCAACCACATCTGTCCAATGACAGTTCCCATGCAGGGCATGAACAGCCATAGAATTTGACTTTTTTTTTTTTTTCTTTTAAATGCTCATTCATAAGTTTGATCATGATCATGCTTGGATTTCCAATCTGGTCTAAGACTGCATGACAGGGCTGTATTCTTTACTTTCTTTCAAAGTACATCCCGGTGTCAACCAGGCCTGAGAGGTGTAGACACCTACATTGTTGGTCAGGAAATAATGAGCAACATTCTCTGATATGCTTTCATTAAGTGGATAAATCGACTGTGTGGTCATAATCTTCCCAACAGATGCACAGAAAACTCTATTCCAGGCTGGAACTGGACAGGTCATAAAAAATCCACAAAGCAATGGCTCTGAGAAGAATCAACCACCCTGACCCCCCCCCCCCCCCCCCCCTTCCCTTCAGATATCTGCAACACTAACCAATTCAACACTGCAGCTGGTAAAAAGGGCAACAAAGTTAAACTTACTCCCAAACCGCGGGTCTAGTACATAAGAATTCTTTGTGGAAGCCAAAGTGTACTTACTTTGAAGAAAAAAAAAAGGAAATCTGAATACAACCACCTTCATCAGACTTCAGAAATGTTCTCCAACATCTAATGATACCTTGTCATTATTTTGACAAGAAGAAGAAAACCATCACAAAACCTCATCCAATAAAGATAACAGTAATTTAACTTATACATGAAAAGACCAACAACGAAGATCTTTCTTTTCATCACAACAGCAATTACGAAAGTTAGGTGTACACATATTGTACATATAACAAAATAAATATCCAGAGCAACATTTTCCTGGCACTCTTGCAACATTTCATAGAAAAAGAACATGTTCATACTTTGTCAGGACTTCCTTGCAGGTCGGAATCAACCCATCCACTTCATCAGATGCTCGACTGTCATTGGCCATACTCAGATTCAGCATCTCTCTTCTGTGGACAAAAATGAAAACATCATCAGTTAATGGAACATCACTTTGCATTAAATCCTAACACTGCAAGGGGAGTATGATATGGCTTATGGCCCCTGTCTACATGCAAGATAATCTGAGAACAATTATGATTATGACCCTGTCTGCACACAAGATAACCTCAGAACAATTAGGCAATCTTCACTGAACCATACAAGTTTGTTGCAAAGGCCATTTTCAGAAATCAATCTTTAGGTTTGTGGGAGACAAAATGCTCTGAATACAGAATATAAACTATTTTCTGATGAAAGTACTAGACATCAAAAAATCATCAAGCAAAGTTTAAGAAATATCCCTGTGTTTGTGAATGAGCGACGCACACTTTTGCCGCTGTATGGGGAAAAGTTGACTTTTTTTATTGGCACATTGCGGCCACAAAATACTGTTATCTCTGACAGGTATGTGGCTAATTCAACTTCTGCTGTGAGAAATTAAGACATTAATGAAATGTTATTTTAAATTAGATTTCACTAGCATGGAAACCGCTAGGAAATAAGCAAGTTTAATGCCCATGATTTTTAAAAAAAACACCTAATGTACAAAATAATGTTACAAACATTCAAAATTCAACAAAGCACTGGTAAGACATATATGCTTTTGACTGAAAAACATCAAACTGTGTGAGATTCTTTGCTTTAAGCTCTTCACATTAGAAATACCACCTCCACTAGTTAAAAAAAAATAAAATAAAATTTTTAAAAAAGAGGAAAAGAAAAAAAAAAAACATTTCTTGATTACCAAAGCCTAAAATGAAACATTGCATCCATTAATGGTGAAAGGAACAACACACCCCCTCCACACACACACCCACACACCAAGTGCCAGCGTAATATGCCAGTATAAAACAGCTGCCTTCCGGTCACATCAGCACAACACAATAAGAAAGTTCACCAAGTTATTTTTTCCTTTTTTTCTTTGGCAACCATGTTCAGCTGAGCACTGGCTGCTTGGAATAAGCCTATTTTCATTTTAAAACCGCTGCATCAAAACCTGACCCTGCCACTTACATCAAGTGTCATTGCTGCTTGTGTCCAAATGCATGACAAGATGGCAGCAATACTGATGAAGACTTGAAACATGTTTGATGCTAAAACTTCCATATATGATGGATTTCATATTTACAGATTTCCCGTTTCTTTAATTTTGGAATGAGAACCGTGCATAGAGAGTACAGTTTAAGGTTCTGTATGGTTTAAGAGAAGAAAGGATCTCACTCACAACCGGCCTTTACTCCACCAATTTCAAGGCCGGGGCAGTTGCCATAAAAACAGGAGCAACCCATATCGAGCACAGCCCTCACACCTCCAGCAACGTCGTCTTTCTTTCAGACGCTCGTGTCTGTCTTGCAGGCCCTACAGAATGCCAGAGACAAAGAACTGATGACCTATCTACTGCCCTTATCTCCCTATGCAGAGCCGGCACAGTCGTTCTACAGTGGATCCCTTCCCACTGCAACATACTTGACAACGAGGTTGCAGACACTCTGGCTAAAGAGGGAGCAACAAAGAAAACAGGAAGACAGGTCCACAACCTTCAAGGAAGCCAAGACAATCATCAAAGCCAGACAGCAGAACAAGTGGTTGCAGAAGCATCCACATTTCAATAGACATGACCCGTACCACCTACTAACAAGATCAGAGCAGGTGACAATCTTCAGGCTGCGGACAGGCCACAACCACCTGAACTATCACCTCTTTACCAAGTTCAGGATCGGTCAGTCAGACCTGTGCCCATGCCAGACAGGCAGTATGACAACAGCACATCTACTGCAGGATTGCCCGTGCACAAAGCTCTGAGACAACAGATATGGACGGAGCAAACATCAGTGGAGAGGAAGCTCTACGGTGCCCTTGGGGACCTACAGCGCACGGCAGCATTTGTCAGGGGAGCTGGCGTTCCCATCTAGAGTGTTTGAGAAGAAAAAGAAGGCGATTCTGTATAGTGGAGTAGTTTTGTTCAGCTATTTGTCACTCACCATCTGAAACACCCCAACAGCTCCCTCCAATTCCTTTGGTTTCTCAGAAGGGAGCCTGACCAGCTCTTTGGCCAGGTCGTGAAGAGATGGCATTTCTGGCTTGACCTGGACGAGAAAAACAATGGAATGAAGTACAAGTACTACTTTTTCTTTTTTTTGAATAAGTAGCAGCAGCAAATTTGACGAGTTACACAGCTCTTCAAATCTTGCATAATGAAATGAATTATGTAAGGAGAAGATAAAAGAAACTGGTAGTGAAAATTCCAACTTACCACTGTTGTCTGCTGAAACTTGAACTCCTTCTCACGTTCTTCAAGCTTCTGCAAAATACAGTAACATTTAATATTACAGATGTGGTCAAGAAACACAGATATATGAAGACAGAGATGAGGGAGACGACTTGGAACACAAGAGAGCAACAAACAGCAACTAAACACCCTTGATCTTCAAAAATGGAAGACCGACAGTACAGTGATCGGGCAGAATTGAAGCAAGAGAATTTAAGAGAGAGAGAGAGAGAGAGAGAGAGAGAGAGAGAGGGAATGCGTGTGTGTGTATGAATGCTGTCTCATCTTCACTGTGCCACCCCCCCCCCCCCCCCCCCCCCCCCTCCCTGATGACTGACAGGAAGTTGCCACAGACATTACAATACCACAAGTGTTGGAATGAAGGCCTCAAAATATGAGGCATTTTTGCTTTGATTATCAACGAGAATGAGGATGCTATGGAATTCCATTCTGGTCTGCACACTACCTGAATCAACCCTTCGCCATGATTTCTCAAATAACACACCCTGGATCAATCTGGGGCAAGACAGGCACCTGCAGTGTTGCCCTGGAGGTATGAACAACACTCTTACTGACACACACCCATTTACATAGATAATACTTGACCTGTGGCTCCAGTCTTCCCATATGTGCTCATAATGCATGCAACTGTGGGCAGAAGCTGGCTGGCACCACCCCCCCCCCCAAAAAAAAAAAAACACCCCCCACACAACTTAAAATCACTGTGATGGCAGTAAAAATTCACAACTCAGAACCAAGATGTCCATGACTAAAGTGACATTAGTTGCGTCTCTTAGAGTTCAGTAACTCTGCCACCAATTCAATGAACAAATTATAACACACATTGTTAAAACTCGTTGTTCCACTGGTTTCGCCATGTTGGAATTCACCTTCGACGAAAGCCAGTTTCTTTTCTTTTTGACAGTTAATGAATGAATGCAATCAAACTCTTAACTTACAGATCAATATTTTTTCAGTTTAGCAATTAATTTACCCATGCAATCATATCAATTTTCTTTTTTGATTGATCATGTGGTCATTTACATAACTGTTGTGTTAGTCTGAACAGTTACATCGCATGTGGAAGAGGGAATGTGTGTGTGTGTGTGCATGTGTGTGTACGTGCACCTGTTTGTGTCCATCACTGTACCATGTAAGCATACGATTCTGTTGAATTTCTTTTTGTTATAAACAAGTGCAATGCTCGGTGAAAAAAAAAAAAAAAAAGTGGTCAACCAGTTTCCAACATCAACCAAATACACATGAATTTAACCAGTGCAAAAATTCACCCAAGAAAACAAGCAAAGAAATAATGGGGGGAAGTGAACAGACAGCAGGTCAGAAAGATGAAAGGAAAACAAAGTCTAACAACGCCATACTGACTGGATAAACTTCTGGGTGTTCCAAAATGTTTCCGACCGTTGGACGTGCAGTGTAATCTTTCAGCAACATCCACTGTATTACATTGTGCAGGACATCCGAGAGACCTGAAAAATAACACATCTGACTGAATCCTCACGTAACTTGGCAAATAAAATACAAATAACTCTTCACTCTAAATACACCGTTCTGGCCTGAACAAACTTTTTATTTAGACATTAAAATGTCAAAGCAAAACTTGCTTGACACTAACTGACCACTCTCTCGCCAAATTGTAATGAGCACATGTAAACAATAAAGAAATAATGTTTAAAGAGAAAAGCCCATTTCTAACCTTAAAAACAATTTTTGTCAAAGACACATAAATGTCTTTGAGCAAGCAAGAGCATCTACTGGACAGACACTATAAGAAGCCAAAGGAAAGGGGGGGGGGGGGGGGGGGGGAATGGCGGGAGGAGAAGCTGCGAAACTATACACTTATAAACAGAAGTCCCAGGTTGTGGGCATTCTTGAGTGGGTTGAGAAAGAGAGCTTAGCAAGGGTGACTGTACAGTTACATGGTATAGGGGAAACCATTGCCTCGCTTTGTGCACCAAAACAGAACGTACAAAGCTACTAACAGCTAAAGTACAGACTAGATTCCTTCAGGAACGTTCTTAGGGCCGACAAATATGATTCCACAGCTGCCTACTGTTGGGCATCAAACTTTGTAATCCTGCTGGGGGGAAGAGTTCAGCAGGGAAAGGAGTGAGGTATGGGATTTGGGGGAGTGGAGTGTTCCTTTCAAAGGTGGGCAGAAAGTGCAGACCTTTTTTCAGTACAAGGAAACAAGTCCTGTGCGCACACACTGAGAATACTGTACTCAGACCGGACTACATGGAAAAGCAAACAAGATCATTATGGAATACTGAACTAAAAAAAAAAAAAAAAAAAAAAAAAAAAAAGGCATTGACAATGTGAAGAGTAAAATTTTCTGAAAATGAGTCATGGCGGACAGCAAGGAGTTTTTAAAGAGTGCGTGACGACCTAACGCAGCACACTGTGAATCCAAATATGCCTCATACCGAGTAGCACAGTTAGACACAAATGGGTGCAAAAAATATGCAATCATGAGCTACAAATTCATTAATTTGTGCATTTTCATGTCCACCAATCCCAACACGAAGGTTACAAGGCGACACTCAGGCAATTCCTTAACACTTACCCGACGTCAGCTCTGTAGGGAGGCGGCTATCGCGGAGATCATGCCACAAGTCTCCAGACAAAGGCACGTCAAGGTCAGTGGCCAGTTCAAAGATCGTCATCCCCAAGCTATGTACAGAGGAGAAGACATTTTTTGAGAATTGAAAAGTGTCAATACACTTATCGTTAAAATGTCAATTACAAGAAATATTATGTGGGGGAAGAAATAGAAAAAAGCTGAGAGTGGGGGATGGGGAGGGAGACAAGGGAAGAGAGAGAGAGAACCCTGGATCAGGGTTCCCACTTTTTCACAGGAAAAAAATTCAAGGGTTTTTCAAGGGTTTCTAAAGGGGATATTTTAAGTACAAATTTAGCCATACAATTGAAAAAAAAAGAGTGAATAATAACCTTACACATGTAATCCAGCCATGATGATAAGGTGATTACACTTCCGTAGTCTTTTTCCACGCTCAATATCATATACATACAAAAAATTAAAAATGAAGTCTTTATACAGAAATTGAGAAATCAGAAAAAAAATTTCAATCTGCTTTCCAGACCAGTATCTGACATGAATTTCCAGCTGCTTCTGTTTAAAGTCCTTGTTCAATGATTCATCAAAAAGCATGACATATTCATTAAATCTCTACTGGCAGCTGCAGCCGAGGCCTCCTCTCTAGCACATTTCAGGAGGGAGCTCAGCAAACTTTACTTTTAAAATACAGCCACTGTATGTGCTGTCGTGTGGAAATGTGTGTGAATGGTTGGCGGGCCTGGACTAACCTAACGCTTGTTCTGGGCAGGATAGGGAGCATGGTAATCCCTTTTGAAAAGGCGAAATGTGGTAGCTTTCCTGCAGCTCCACACACTTAACCGTTTTTTTCCCCCCCATTTCAAAGTGGAGTGACTGATGGCGGTGAATGAAGCAAAATGTAGAAAGAGAGAGGGGATTAGTTACCGCCAAGGACATTGACAAACAAAGCACAGGAAAGACACAATGCAATTCGACCTCTTGGGTCTTCTTCAGAAAAAAAAAAAAAAAAATCACATTTAACATTTTAGACAGTACAAACAAAGAACGAAGACTGACTTATCTGTCCATGTGGTACTGGTAGGAAGAATGACCGCCAGACGGAAACGACAGAGGGGATTATGGGAGAGGAAAAGGCGGGGGGAGTGAAATGATGGGGTTGTGTAGCTGGTTTAGTGGGGTGGTGTGATATATTTTTGTGATGGTTGTGGTTAAGGTGGATTGACAATAATGCTAAGTAAGGGGGGGCGGGTGGGGGGGGGGGTGGGGGGGGGGGGGGGGATTTTTTATATTATATATCCTTTTTTTATATAATATATATATAGAAGGGATAGTAATGATAATGATAGTGGTAGTAATTATAATAACTAGATGAATAAAATGAAAGTACCTGTAATAACAAAAAAATTAAGTGAATAAAATAGATAAATGATTTTTTGTTTAGTTTTGTTGTGTGTGTGTGTGTGTGTGTGTGTGTGTGTGTGTGTGTGTGTGTGTGTGTGTAGGCTAGCTGGTTACGTAAGTTAGGGGGGAGGGGTGTGGTATGAACGCTCTTTTTGAACAAGAAAGTAGGATTTTTTTTTTTTTTCTTTTAACAAATGCGCACTTAAATGAGTCACTTAAAGTCTATGGAGACGACGTGACGATTGATTTGAAGATTCAGTCTGTGATTTCACTCTGTTTTTTTTTTTCAGTTCTGACAGAAAAAAAAAAGGAGCAATGCCAAAATTGCAAGACATCTACTTTTGGTTTCCCCCCACACCGATAGTTCGTCGCAATCGAGGAAGTGGAAGCATTGCTGCAAAACAGTTTCGCGTTGTCTTAAGCAGATCGGAAACTGTAATGATTGTTGATGGCATGAATCGTCCACAACACTTCAGCTTTCAACACATCTGTCCCACTTGCTGTTATTGTGGGATTGGCTGACGATTTCTACTGAGGAAAGGGTCTGACCCGATTTGATGAATTTGATGATTGCCGAACGAAGTCCGTAAGACTACCGACCGGCCTACTCGCTTTATCCAATTCCACGTATTTTTCTCTTTCCGTGATTTGCAACCGCCAATTCGCCCATTGTCCGAACATCAACGGTCTTTTTGCACACTTTACAGAAAAACGCATGTTTGTTGTCTCTGCATTCAGTGATCCAGCTTCAATATTCTTCCTTCTGTAGCCACAACGGATCAAATGCGTAATTTCCCGTTGGCATGATGACAGACGCAACAGTATCGGACTTCACCGAAGATGAGGGAGCATGGCGCCCTTTGTCGGAAGTCGAACTGCGCATGCGCAAACGATAAACCGACTATTGAATTGCTTCCCTTTGCTTGAAAAGCAGACGACACGCAACACGATTCGAGAGGCGAAAATCGATGTCCGAAGTCTCGTTCACATTGTTCTCCGATTCGTCTTCAAATCTTACGGTCAGCTTTGGTCCGAAAACGATTTTTAAGGGGATTTCAAGGGATGGTAGGGATATCTGCAGTTTTCAAGGGCCTTTTTGACCCAGTTGAAATTTAAAGGGTTTTCAAGGGTCTTCAAGGGGCGTACGAACCCTGCTGGATACAATAGGGTCATTTAAGTACAAATCTATAAAAAATTCAACAAGTCTTTTAAAAAAAAAAAAAAAAAAAAAAAAAAAGGGTTCAAAATGAAGATCACTGAAAATCTGAGAAGAAATACAACAAAAAGACTACACATGACATAATACGATAAGAGTATACACTATGACTTGTGTAAGTATGGTCATTAGCATGGCTGCCTACCTTCTGGGGTCAAAATTCAGAAATCAGAGGATGAAGGGGTTGGTGGAGTGAAGAGAGGGTAGTTCAACTTTCGACTGAAAATATCTCTCTACTCCTTGTGTTTCAGTTGACAAATGTAGGACTAATTATCATCCATATTCAAAAATGAGCTTCAGTATCGAATTTAAAAAAAAAAAAAAAAAATTAAACTCTGGATTTTTCATTCTCAAGTTAGGATTTCTAGAGGAATATCTTTATGAAAATTCTAGAAAATTCAGGAAGATTGGCAGCTACGCAAAGGACGCTAGGAACAAAGCAAAAGCCTGACAAAACAGTCTCTGAAGAATCACTGATTAAGAATTCCAATTCACCAATTTTTTAAATTTTTTTGTCTCTGATGACGTAGTATAAACACCACTTATGTTTCAGAACTAGATATAATAAATTTTGAGACTGAAAAAAGGCTATATCAGCTTTTATCATTTAAAACACACAGCTATTACATTACCACTTAAGAAGCTGTGTTGCAAATGCTCATCCTCTCTCGAATGGTCTCATGTTGGAGTACAAAGAAAGAAACCAGCAAGCTTAAAAAATATACGGAATGTATCATCATACAATGTTTGACATAATCAGATACAAATCTTGCAAGCAGCATCTACATTTAACCTGTACTTGTTTTCACAGAGGGTAGGTAATCTTCACACAAGGACAGGAATCTTTTCTAATTAAATTTCAAAGAGAAAACAAATGTTCACAATATGTGGGAAAAAAAAAAAAGGATTATCATAAAATGTATGACTACCTTACTTTATCAGTAACAAAAGACAACAATGAAAATTCCCTTCCAAGCAGATGACACTTTTTCATTAAAAAAAAAAAAAAATTTTAAAAAAAAAAAAAATTCTGAGTAAGGCAATGGTTTTATTCAGATTACAATCCTCACCTGAATATGTCTGAAAACTGGCCTGGGTTGCCATTTATAGCCTCCACAGCCAAGTATCGGCCATCACCTTCTTCAGCATGGGAATTCGGCTGAAAACGGTAACACATTATGATAGCAAGATGAAACTAACCGAGAATTCTCGAAGAAAACCAAATAAAATCATGTTACGCAAATACTGTTCACTTGTCCGTTAATACAAAATGTTTGGAAACATAAGGACCAGAGTCACTGAGTGTGCTTCGCATTACATGGGAAATGCCATCTTTGGCAACATGTACAAAACTGGAGAAAAAAAAAAAATGCAGCCCTATATTAGACATAATATCTCCAGCATCATTAGCTGATCTCTTGTCTGTGAAATGGGTATACCAACAATTAAAGCAACATGACTTGAAGATCTACATATGAGGCTTGTTTTTAAAAAGGTGAAGCCTGAACTGGGACATGAGGCTGGAAAATTCAACATTGATATGTATTTATGGTTCTATGACACTAAAATTTGTCAACTTTGCTAATTTACTAATTATTCAGTTTTCACTTTTCTATCCCCCCTTTTTCTTTTTTTGTCCAATGTTTTTTTTCTGATTCAACTATAAAAATATTCACCACATTCTCTTTTTTTTAAGGACTTTCAGGGGCTCAGACCTCTGAACCTCATTTTTTTTAGGGACTTTTAGGGGCCCCTTAATGGGATCTTAAAAAAAAAAAAAAGGGCTTTTAAGGGCGTGTGCAAACCCTGCTCTAACGACTGACAAACCCCAACCTGATCCTTCAATCTTATCATGTAAAAACCATAATATCAAAAATAAAAGTGGATTTTATTTACACCAACACAAGCACCAAAGGAACAGCACTGAAGTTATACTTAGATATTTCTGCAAAAAAAAGTCAGACAATTGAGTGATTGACAAAGTCAGAAAACTGATACAGGGAAAACAAAACAAACTCAGATGATCAGAACCACAACTGGCGATGAATACCAAATACATGTGCACAGATAATGCTGTCTGGAAGTATCACTATAAAAAAAGAAATTGGCAGCTTTTAAAAACACTAATCGTGACTGATACCAGACCAATGAGCAGTAAGCACTAAGGCAGTTCATAAAAAGAAAGTTACTTCAAATTTTCCAACAGAAATTTTTATTGACATCATTCTTGGCAACATAAAGAAAAGAAATCATGTCTGTGACCTTCAACATCAAAACATAATTTCAATCATTATTGTGAATAATACACTGGACGTCAGCCTCTTAGGGCAAGGTACCAAGCACAGGTATGCTACAAGACAAACCTCCTATGAAAGCATAAGCAGATCTAACGGCAAATGCAGTGCGTCTACTCCCCCCCCCCCCCCCCCCTTTTTTTTTTAACATAGTTTTTTTTTGTGTCAACATATTCATTTCTACTATAATTTCTTCCTACAGCAATGGCATACTCATCTGCACATCTTATTCCTGAAAAATACAAATCCGTAGTAAAAAGGCATGGAGCGCCAGCAGCTCTTCAGTCAGCTATATCCAGGTGTAAACGCGAGTGTGGATTGAGGATAGGTGCTATCTAAGTATGATGATATCTACGGTTATGAAGAGAGGCTCGGAGCAGTCATGTACCACCTTTTCAGATGGTTTCGTACAAACACAATTTGTAAGCCACCCCAGCCCTCCTAACTACTCAAAAAAGTTTCATTAGAGATAAACATTGCCCAATCAATGCAAATATTCTCCAACGTTACCTGAGAGAGAGTCAGAAGACACATGCTTAAGAGAGAGAGAGAGAGAGAGGGAGGGGGGGACGAAGAGCAAGTTTGCTTCTGCTCTTCCGATGCAGAGCAATCACATGCAGATTTGACAGGACAGAGGGCAGGCAGGAGAGATTCTAAGGACATACACTGAGAGAACAAGCAGCAACTCTTACCTTGCAGTTTTGAATAACCAGGCCAAGATCACCAAGTTTACAAACTCCATCAAAGGAAATGAAGATATTCTCCGGCTTGATGTCCATGTGTACCATGTTGTTTGAGTGAAGATGCCGCACAGCCTGACACCAAACAAAAAAGGAGTGTGACAAATAATCATGAATAACATTTAAACTGCAGTAGCATCTACCTCAAGGGGCTTGGAAGGAAGTGAAAAATCAAATAATTAAAGTGAAAGAAATATAAAAAAACTCCTCTCACTACAGAAGTGACGCGATTCAAGGCTGACAACATTTGGTGCCTTATCTAGACTGGAGACATTAGTTCCTTCATTCTTTCAAATTCAGGGGGATTCCAGACAGCCTTATTCCACACCAAAGAATATAAAGGCATTTATTTGAACAGGTTAGCAGTAGGAAAAGACCCCCCTGCCTACCGTCTTAACCATTTCCAAGAGTTCCAGTCATTGTCAACATTTCCATGACCAGCAAAGTCACAGTGTTGTAATCTTGAAATGGTATTAAGACGCCAACCATAAGCCTCACACGGCAAGTGTACCCAGGCCACAGCTGAACAAGTAAAGATGCCCAACACACAAGCAATCTTTACACAAAGCAGAAGTATAGGTGAGACAGAGCACAAGACTTATCTTGCTTAGGCTGCAGGCCGAAGATGAATGAGGAACAGGAAGCAGACACCTGCGTTCTTCCTAGGGTGGAAGTAGGGTGGGCATCACGTACTGTCTTATTACTGCATTAACCACAAAAAATTCGACCTGGCAGAGCTAACTAACTGCCGTTGAATGCTATGCTATGGTCTGACATGGTACAGTTTATGACGCCAAAAGGGTATTTCTATGCCTTTAACTTGGATCAGAAGACAAATACTTTTCTGTATGAAAAATGTTTAGGAAAAAATGAAACCATTTTCATCTGTCATCATTTTCTGATGCTGAGTATAAGGTTTGTACATTACATCAAATAACTGTTCATAATTTCAGCAAGATTACAATTCCATCTAACATCATAATTTAAAGCAAAAAAAAAAATAAAAACAAAAAAAAAAATACACAGACACACATGCTGGAAGGGAGAGTGGAATGTGAGGGTGAGAAAGACAGACAAATGAGGTATGCTACAGAGAGGAAGTGAGGGAAGGAGGGGGGTTATTGGTACACCCCCCACCCCCCCACCCCAAAGCAGGTTTTACAGTTTATGATCAATGACTCCAAATTCATTAAATAAAAATTTAAAAAAAAAAAGAACATTGCGATGAGGTTTCTGAAAGCCTCATACTCTCTGAACTCAAAATTATTTCAAGAAACTGAGTGCAGCAGCAAAACATGCTTCCGGGAGAACATGACAACATTTATTATGGCAATATTATATTAAAAATATCAAGAAGAATAGCATATGAAAAAACTTTTTTTTTTTCTTCTTTCTTTCAATCCTATTACACAATAAATTAATTGTGTGTGTGTGTGTGTGTGTGTGTATGTGTGTGTGAGATGCATAAGTGTATGTGCACACATGCACACAAGTGTGCACATGTTAAGAGTTTGCACAATCTGTAACTGTGTGCATATGTGTACACAAGTGCATTTTACTCTTAAAACTTTCAAATCTCTTTTTGATATATATACAGTGCAAACCATTCATCTGTGACTGAGAGGCTGAAATTGCTTTTTTGCATTTCTACAGCTGTCTTTCAGTAACCAAGGACACTAAAAGTTAGCATCCTGAATTCCTTAATCTCTTTTCTCTCGTCATCCACAGGGAAAAAAAGTTGTAGGTGGAGGAGAGTTTTAAAGTGTAAATCGAGACAGTAAAGTAAGTACACAGTAACATGAAAAAAAAAAACAAAAAAAAAAACTTAAGCTGTATGACAAAAATCACTTTGATACGCCACAAACATTGATGGCAATGGTATAACCTTACAGACAGACATATATCTTTCCATGAGTATTCAGTGCTCATGGCACAAGTTTTCAGAATTTTTTAACAAAATCGGTGTTTTATCTAAAAAAAAAAAAAAAAACGAAACAAAAAAATCTACATGTATTTTCTCCTGGACAAAAGGCAATACAAATTTGATTCATGGAAGAAAACAGTTCCTATATATATTTTGTTGTAAATGTCAGATCTCTTTTAGAACTTGCAAAACACTCGCCAATTCTAAGCCACACAGACTCCCTCAATCAGCAAAATAAGCAGTGATACACCCCATTCAGCTTGGAGCTTAGCTAATAAAGACAGTTAACTTCTATTCAGCATTTTCTCAAGCCATGAGGAGCAAAAATTCACTACTTCATACTGTAAACATTGTATTTTGCTGTGATATGAATATTCCTGAGAGACAGAGACAGAGAGAGACAGAGAGTGCAAGTACAGAAGAATGAGGTAGAGAGAAAACATATAAAGAGATGAGAGACCAAAACATAGCATAAGAAATAAGACTTCCCAACCCTTGGAAATGAAGAACTACCTACACACAAACACACAAAAATCATTTTAACTACATACACAACTGGCTTTCCCCTTTTTGTGTACTATTATGCCAAGAACAGAAACAAAAGAAGTATAACTGTATGACAACTTTACATATCACAGTCATGATAAACAGTCTCAATCTTTTTTCACCATCCCCTGCTCAATCATCCAACTCCACATATTCGTTCATACTGATATAGAGCAAAAATGTTCCTTTCATCTTTTGTTAACATGAGACAGACTCAGACTGATCCAGGTTCATACAGTAGGCTGTTTTGAGCAGATAGGTAGATTTGGAAGGGGGGGTGGGGGTGGGGGGTGGGTTATTGCTCCATTTTTTGTGTGTGTATGTGCGTGATGACCTTTCCCCGCGCCATCTCCATATCATCATGTGTCCTCATCGAGATTCAATCTGTCACAGTCCCAGAAGTCAAGAGGGATTTATCACAGTAGACCATCATTAAGTCAATGCAAGGTGACCCATCACTATTCAATCACCTTTGTCGATCCCAATCAACTTTGACTGAAAATGTACCGGTTAAAAATCTGTGTTGAAATCTTACTGGACCCAACTGATGTTGGAGAACAATGTGATTCCAAAATTCAAATTGAAGCAGTTCTGTATCTAGACAAGTTTTAACAAGGTATACAAATAACAGACTCTGAAGAACACTCAACAGAGAATACACCAGAACATGTGCACAAGTATCATTACGTCTTCGATATTCAACTTACAAACAGCAGGTCAGCGAAATAGTCCAGATGTCTTTCTCGCTGATATCATGGTTTCTACATGCGTACTGGTTCAGGCTGTAAAATAATTTTTCTTCATTTAAACAGAAGACAAATTCATTAGGTAATGCAATCTGAAAGATCAAGCGTGAAACAATCTGTAGTGCTATCACTGCCACTGATTTTGTAACCATATCACTTTGATTTTAATACCTTTTCTCTTTTTCCCCCTTCGACAGACATGCTTCGAAATAACAAATACTTAACTGTCAATTTGGAAAACATCAAAATCATCCACAAAAGACCACCACCAAACTATTTTACCTGTGGGTGTTCTGAACTGACAACGATCATTACAACCATATACATATGTTGTTTCAAAAACCTATAGTTGAGATTTGGGTGGAGTTGAGAGGAAGAATTAAGGGTATGATTCAAAATAACTGGATCAACCAGCAGAAATATTACTTTAAAAAAAACATGTCTCTATAATAAAATAAATACTTGCATTATGAACTCTTCCCCCCCCCCCCCCCCCCCCCCACATAAGAATAAGCATAAGCATATCTGTATAACACTAAGATAAATACAGGATTTATAATAGGTACTCCAAATCTTCTTTCTATGACTAAGAGGCAGTGTGCTGTTGGCCCACATTCAACTGTGATTTTCTACAGATATTTATTAATAAATCAAGAAATAAAAGTACGCCTGACAAAACCTGTTATTTATCTTTCATTTCCACATTTGTGTCTTTTGTATTTTTTGGTGGTGAGTGTGTGCAAGCGTGTGTTGAAAGTTTGCGCTGTTACGGAGTAGCCGTGAGCGTCGGCCGCCGCCATGCGCGCGTCTCGCTCCGATCACTGCCTTTGGTCGTCTGCTATGCGCTCGGTGGCACCGTTAGTAGTTCTAAAAATAGCATGCTAAACAGGAAGAAGAGTCATCCCCGCAACGTTTCGTGTGCGAAGTGTGGGCATTCAACGGAAAATTCAGAGTGAAAAAAACCGTTTTAAAATGTTTCATGTAAAATTTCCAGAATAAAACCAAGAGCGACATTTATACTTTTACACTCACGCAAATCTTCAGGGTTCAAACTACATTTGAGTAAAAAAATTTTAAGTTTGTTGTCTGTTCAAATGCCGCGAGCGCAAAGCTACGAAACAAGCCATGGTGCAGCTTCAACGTCGACTCGAAAATTGAAATGGCGCTAAGTACAAGACGGCATGCGACCCGTAAATACTAAACGGAATCTATCGAATATCGACGAGTCGTCTTCAAACCACGCAGTTCCAGCTATTTTGAATGGTAAGTTTCACCCTTTTCCGACAGTCTTACATCACGATTAACTATATTACTGTCATATATTTTGAAGATTACTTTGTTTTTTTGTTTGACGACCGAACATCAGACCGGGGTAATGGTGGGGTCGTGCTGATGAGAGGAGTATGTGTTAGTATTTTACACCAAATTAAAACTGCTGCTTAGATTTTATGGATATGTTACAGGTGTAGTTTGTATGACTTCAAGGTTTATTTTCTGTCGATTTTTTTAAACCAGATCTTTCTGTTCGACTTAAATATCAAATTTTATTAGGTCACGTGACCGTGCCCAACGACGCTTTGAGGAGGCCCTATGTCAAATGAACAGCTGAAACTACCACAGTTGCAGTAGGAAAAAAATATACAGAATATTAGATCTAGTTGCAAAGTGAGACTGACTGCAGGCAGGCGGAAATCTAAACAAATCTTAAAAAAAACGTTTGTGAACTGCAAAAAAACGTCGACAAACGAATCATGTGTTTTGTCTTGTGATTCGTTTTGTTCACGTTTTTTGGGCGGTTCGCAAACATTTATTTAAGCTTTGTACAGAATATTAATTTTGAGCCTGTATTTCCATTATTAAATGAATCAAGCAGCGATTCTAAAAAACTTTGTCTCTCATGCACTCCATTGTCATTGGTGATTATGTGTGATGTGTGTGTGTGTGTGTGTGTGTGTGTGTGTGTGTGTGTGTGTGTGTGTGTGTGTGTGTGTGTGTGTGTGTGTGTGTGTGACTGAATGGAATGGATAGTTATCATCATGATTTATCAATTAATGACAACCCTAACTCAATTTATTTATTACTTTTTTTTTTCAGGTGCTCTCCAAACTGTGCGGTTAGTGTCTGCTACAATGGGCCTTGTTCTGGTCAACATACACTTTAACAGTGGCCAGTTCTACACAAACTTTCTCTCCATGACTAAGAAAGAGGCAGTGGGCTGTTAACCCACATTTGACTGTTATTTTCTCCAAATGTTTGAAAATTAATCAAAAAATGAAAATACATCAGACAAAATCTATTATACATCTTCATTTCCATACACAGTCTTTTGTACTTTTGATGGTGATTGTGTGTCAGCGTGTGTTGAAAGTTGGTGCTGTTTACTGATTAGCTGCGAGCCTTGGCCAGCATATGCACATCTCACTCCTATCCCTTCCTTTGGTTTTCTACACTGTGCTCGTCCGGATATTTATCAATTCTAAAAATGTATGCCAGTTAGAAAGAGGAGCAATTCTTCAGCTTTCAACTACAATTAAGTAAACCTTTAAGTTTGTCCATTCAGTTCCTGCTGGCCTGGGGGTATGGGGCCAGGGTAAAAACTCAAGGGATGAGTGTATTTATTTTGTAATGGCATTGTTATATTCAGTATTTCTTGGCAATCATATATATAAGTTTCACTAATATATGGAAAGCATAGGCACTGGAGAATTAGGGTGGAGGGGGAGGGAAAGGGGGTGGGAGAAGATCGAGAGGGGGGGGGGGGTAGGCAAAGTTTCTTGCTTTTTTTAATCTTCTGAGCATTACTTTTGGTACAAAATGTCAGTCATATGTTTTCATAAGATCATGCCAAGCAGAGATATATTTAATTTGTATATGTAATGTTTATATGGCACACATGAAGTCAGGTAAAAGGGTGGGGGTGGGGGTGAAGGTGGTATGGGGGTGTACAATTGTGCTGACATGCTTAAATGTCTTCTTATTGGATAGATCTTGTAATCCTGATCATTTTGATATAAGTTACATGCTTGTATGTCAATTGAAAGTAGGGATGTGACATTTTATAACTTGTTTTTGGTTGCCGATATGGAAGGAAAAAAAAAGTCAAAATGAAGATTTTGGCATTTTTAGGAGTGTGGTAGTCGGACTCTGCTAGAGCCTCAGGTCTGAAAAAATTCAGTGTATATTACAAGTAGTTGACATCAATCACCCATAGTTTCAGACATGTCACTTGCCAAATGGCCGAGTTACAGGCCTCCAAACATGGCCCTTTTAGGGGAATTCTGACTGTCGTAAAAAAAAAAATTAAATATTTAAAAAATCATAACTTCACTCCTAATTAAGCTACAGCTATAAATTTTACATAATTTTCTTAGTTTTAAGTTGTTCTATAACCTTGACCTATTGAAAACAACAGTCAAAAACATTTTAAAAATCACTTTGGAGTACCTATTTATAAACTTTTCTTCTAGATATAAATTATTATAAGCATACGAAGCCAAACAGATCTTGCAACTCCTGTTCTTGATTTATGTTAAACTGAAATCCTGTCAACTGTTAACCAAAAACAATGACTGGCAAAGCTCTTTTCCCATTGTGCCTATATCTGCCCTATACATGTATCGTCATGAAACTGTAAATCGTGCAGATATAAAACTGCCTAAAAAACAAACGTCAATCCCACAATCACCAGGAAAAGCCCCTTTCCCATCTCCGCTAATGCATACCTGCTTCTTGTAACTGAAACTGCTGCTGCTTGATTGCTCTGCACAATTATTACCTACCTTTCCTTGCACAGTTCCAGCTTGATGTACAAAATGTCATCTTCTTCCCAGGCCTGGATGAACTTCACAATGTTAGGGTGCTCTGGAAGCTCTCGTACATTCTCAGCTCCTGTAAGGCTCGTAACCTGCATAAAACAGCACAAAAGATTTGTTTTAAGACACTCACTCCCAAGTTCACCTGAAGATGCTGCTAAATATTTGAAGATTAAAACTGAACAATGTTATCATCATCTTTCTGTAAAACAAGTGACCAATGACCATGAAAAAAAAAAAATGATAATTTATATTCCCTAATGGACACAGTAAACTATTTTCCAGTTCAAAACAAGTTCTGATGGATTAAATGATCACCAAAGAAAATGAAGGGAAGCTTTTGGACCTTACCGAGGCCGAGTCCAGGGGCCTCCTGGCAAAGCTTCTTTCAAATTTTACAATACATACACTGATGTCTGTCAGAACATTTTATGTGTAAAACAACATACTACTTCTAAAAATGAATTTAATATATAGATAAATTTCATTATCATCAAATCAATACTGTGTTTCTGTTCTGAAGCACCAGTACCACTGCTGGTTTTCCTTTAACATTTTTTTTTTAATTGCAAGCAGGAATTTTACTTCACTTAAATAAAAATTTAATCCAAAAGGATTGAGGTGGAAATCCAATCTTATAGTTATTTGCAATTTTTGGTGTGAAGACAAAAACAGTATTCTGGAGAAGAATACGGGTCACTGTCTTGAATGCATTAATGTAATTTGCTGATATACTTAAATCACCTAACATTTTCTTTCACAGTCACTTAACTTTCATGATTTTTGGCAGAATTCTCTCCCCCCTGCACCCCCTCTCCCTCCCATCCCCACCTTTTTTTTCAAGTTATATAACAATTACAAAAGCAGGCACTCTCTTTTTTTCTGTAGCCTTTTGTGACGGTTGCCAACAGCAGTAACTGATCTACCATAATGCAATGTATTCATTTAATGTCTCAACCTTTGGTAAATTACCATTCATCGAGCACATCCTCTTTATATTTCTACATTTGTACAAAACAGTCTCTCAGTGGCTATTCACAATACTTCCAGAGCAAGGGTGAGAAATAACCGTTTCATATAGGCAGACTGACGAGAAGAAATCTTGACCACATTTATGGCAGAGGACTTTTCAAAAGGGAAGTGACTGCACATCACAAGAAAATTATCTCCCCTCACCAGGTTTCATAGCTCATCAGATGGCGAACAATTTGTTCTGTATAATACCCTTTCGTTATTGTTGCTGTTTCTACTATGCAAACAAAAAAGTCCATAGGGTTAACATAAGAATTTACATCTGAAAGAAAGTCCAAAATAACTTAAAACAGCTTTTGAAGTACTTAACAAACACTGACATTGTAAACATTTTTCATTTTATCAGAAAAGCATGGTCAATGTACCTACGTAAACATAACTTGAACAACAACAAAAAATTGCATTGTTACCATCTCAAGAAATTCCTGAACATATATCCCAGTTTTAATCCCAAGTTTGTGATGCGCTGATCTGTATGTCATTACCTAATTTATTTTCCAGGCATTAGACAGCTAACTTCTAGAAATATATAATCACATGCCAACACATGGCTAACATTGACAATCTGTCAAAAACAGATGAGGGTAGTAATCATTAAGTATTGTATACATTGCACACTTACTTTCGTCCGGCTGACAGAGCCTGTCCATGGGACTTTTTAATGGCGTATTCTTTTCCATCATCTTTACATGTCGCTTTAAACACCTGCACATTTCAACATCACATGCTGTTTTTCCTACTTTATTTTAAAAAAAAAACAACAACAAAAAACCATACAAATCACACATGCATAAAGACAAAGTGAGACAAAGCTTTTTGACTTGTAAGAAATGCTAAAGATATGTTTTTAAATGTTTGCACAAAGAAAACAGTTTAAAGCCTACCACTCTGGTAATTCAAGCGTCTGTCTTCATATGATCAAAATTATGTCAATCAACACAGGTAGCACTCAAGTGCATAATTAAAGTGTTTGATTTTTTTCCTTTCATGTTCACCTAATTCTGGAATGTTCACAATGGTCGTTTGAAAGCCACGCTTGATAACGAAAGTCTGAGATCTGATTAATCCCAAATCAGCTATCCAAGTTTGATTTCAATGTGAACGTTTAGATAAGCATTTGTGTCAGTATCTGTTTAAAAGTGGAAAACACGCAAAATTTAACCCCCCAAAAAACTGCTCTGCACATTATTCACCATGTTTCAATGGTGCCATTATTAATTCAAACACTAAAAATGGATTAATTGTCGTCTCATGACATAACATTTTGGCCATGCTTAATTCTAAAAGACTTACCTGCACAAAACAATTAAGTCAGACATGCCCACACTTAAATCTTACCATCAGGAACGATGACGTAAAACGGGGAATAAAGAAGATTTTCTATGGTAATAAAAAATGTGTCCAATAAAACAGCATTTGTGTAGAAACTGCTGGCATGGGCAAGAACCAGATTCATCCCTTAATGTCTAACAATCACCAGCTGATCATTCTGGCAGAGAGACAATATTCATTTACTAATTTATAAATTATTGGTAAAGGACAACATGCAGTACTGAGGGAAACAAAATACTCACCTCTCCAAACGAGCCCTGGCCAATCTTTTCAGGATTCGAAAACAATTGAACAAAGTAATTTTCTTGCCTCCTGTGGTCATAGTTTGGACTGTCCAATGCTGCACATGAAGTTAAGGATCACAAATCTCAAAGACACCAACAAACAGAACTAGCTTCAGGGCTAAAAAAAAATTAAAAAAAAAAAAAAAAAAGGCAAAATATATAAAGATGGCAACATCCGCAAACAGAAACAAGGAGCATAGATCTATGCATGATGAAGCTGCCTCACAAAATCATGACAATGGCTTAAATCTCTTGAGGGAGAGGCCATGAATCAAAGATGGCTTTCTTGTGAATACAGAAGATTTTGCATTAGTAAGAATGCAAATCAAGAAGTTGGAGTGATGTTCAATATACCTAGATCCCCTGAAAGAAAGAGAAATTCAGCTCACAAAGTAATAATCGACATGCCCTTACTAGACATTGAGTCAAAGCTGGCAAGGGAAATTTATATTTTCTTTGTTTGATGAATTATATTTACCATATTAAATGCTACACATTTGATCCTTTTCAGAGTCTAGCAAATGCACTCAGTTTACAAAACGAGAAGTGAGCATCAATGTCAGTATCTAGCTGTCACTACACTCCCAGACTTGATACTATGTCAGATTAGCTATCTCAACACTGCTGCCATAGTAACACTTGAGTTCAAATAGGCACACTGGCTGTCATGCTTGCAAGGCTTTTGCCTGCAGCACACAATCATATCTGATTAGTAAAAACAGCACAATCAACAACATTTTTGCCCATAATCTTAACTTCCACACTAATCATTGCACGGGCCAAAGTTTGGGTGAAAATACCTCTTATAAGACTGGAGGTTTAAAGTCGAGCAACCCTAAACCATATCAAGGGAGCCTAAACCAGTAATCGGAAATAAGAATTTGCAGCTACAAATGAATTAAACAAAAAAGGCAAAGTACAAAAAAAAAACCTGAAAAATGAATGTAAAACAACAATGACATAACAAATGAAGGAATGGTCATAGTTTGTTATAAAATCATCATATATTAATATCTTCCAAGTTTACAATAAAGTCCTTTTTGGTTAACAAAAAAAAAATAAAAAGGGGGGGGGGGGGGGGGGGGGGGGGGGAGGGTGACAGAAAGCAGTTAAGAACTGTATCACATACACACACATGGACAAACATCAACCAAATATTTAACACAAGCATGCAACATTATGTTAAAACAAACAAAAGGATACACTGAGTCCTCTTGAATGAAACTGAAATAGGCCCAAAAGCTTTCCGTTTTACAGGAAAGATACGGCTGACTGGAGGTGCACTTTTCACGGGTGGCCTTGGAGGTGCATAATCTAGAGGTGTAGTGGTCCCATTACGCTGTAAACATACAAACACTGTTCCAAATAAACTTTCCAACTTGAATGTATATATACTAATACTGCAGATTACCAACCAACAAAATCATGTGTTTTTTTTTAGTTTGTGTGTGTACATGTGTGCTTGTGCATATATGTATGTGCTATAGATTCAAGACGAGACAGCAAACAAGGACAAAGGTTGAGGCATCGGGTATAAATGATAAAGGAATGGACCAGTGTTGCTGTCTGCACTTAAGAAAACCATCATCAAAGCTTTAGATTTTTTACCATTTCCACGGGACACACGTGCCCTTAAAAAAAAAAAGTGACAGGACCAAAAAACTTTAAAAACAAACAAACAAACAGAAAAAAAAACACAGGCATGGGACAAGCTGGTCTTAGTACTTCTGAGCTGCCCCCAATTTTACTTATAGCTAATCAGTCATAATTTAAGCTTGCATCTTGAATTTGCTCTGTGTGTGTGTATATGACTATTGAAATGTACAGCAATGCTTGTATGTGAAGGAAGATTTTTTTTATCATCATGTTTAAAAAATTTGGGGGGGGGGGGGGGGGGGGGGGGGGGGGGGGCTCTTTAAAAAAATCAAGCTTTCCTCCTTTTTTTGTTTTTAAGTCTGCCAGTTTCAAATTCACCCACAGTGGCATTTTTCTGCCGATTACGAATGCAGCGTATACAGAGCAAACATTTGGAGTGAAGCAAAATGATGTTGCTGTACTCTTTCTCGAATCCCGGAAACAAAATCTTGTGACTGGTTTTAATTCTAAATTAAGCAAAAAACTGATCATTCATATCTCAGAATGAACAATGTAATGTGGTGTGAACAGGCACGACATGATTTTTGCTGCTTCACACGACTGAGTGAGAGAGAGCAGGACCAAATCCCACCTAAACAGGCTTGCAACAGCATGGTGGCTGGTGCACAAGTATATGTGATGCGCCATTTAGAATTTCATGCGCAACAGCAATTTCCTGCAAATCTGTTGACTTGTTTGCTTTCTGTTTCCATGCTAGCTATCTGTTGAGAAGACAAGGGGGAAAAAAGTGGTGAAACGACACTTCAATTGCACAAGTAGCGAAAAACTTTAAAGAAATCTTTAATCCAAAAGCCCAGCTGGCTAGTGAAAAGATTCGAATTTCTCAAGCCCTCAACTTTTTGATTAACCTAAGGATATGTAACTCCAGCTGTTCTTCATTCAGCCATTCTTCTGTCGTCTCCTGATAACTGATATGCCATACAGTTGCCAGTGGTTTTTTTTTTCCTTCTTTTCTTTCTTCTTAACATCTAATGATAAAATCACCTAGTTTCATCTGCAGGTTAAATCTGTAGAATTTCAGATGGTGATCACAAAAATATTTTCTTTCTGGCCACCTGTCTGAAACTTATCCCACACTCTTTGAATTCATTTAGATTTTTCCCCCTTAAATCCCATGAATTAAATTGCATGCCTTCCGATCCAGCCCATAACAGAATCTCTCTATCTCTATATTTCTTGTGTTTGTTGCTTAGGTATGTTTTGCCAGGAAAGTTGTGACATTTGCTAACATTTGCCAAGAGCTTGTGCAGTATCTATCTGGATATTATGATCTATCATATGTGATAATTCGTCAATTCACTATGCATACACGTACCTAATGTGGAAAATATATCTAAGCTGTAACACTATGTCAGTATGAGAAAGTTCATACTCTGGCCAATATCACATCATTAATGATCATAACAGAACATACTTTTATGTACTGGCTTCTGTTGTCAAATGATTCTAACGATCAATTACTATCAAGAGTTTAATTTGCCTGGTAACAGCATTATATGGCCATTTTAGAGGTTGATACAAAAAAATGAAGAACACCTTTGAACAAGCAGCTTCAGAATTAAAAAAAAAAACTGTCACAGATCAGTCTGAGCCTCAAAGTACATCGACGTACCAGAACCCCCAAGTTTCAATGACATGCTGACCGACCGACTGAAACCAATTCATTGTCAGATTAACCCACAATTGTACTGACATTTAAGAAAACATTATGAACAGAATGTCAACATTTTTCATTTAATGAAAAGGAACATAATGAACACACACACACACACACACACACATGCATAAATACACACATCTCTATACAAACACACCCACACCCTCACATACACACAAACACACACAGGCACACAAACACACGCATGCACATTCAGATTCACACAAACACACACCCACACACACAAAACACACACCTTCACACATACAGACACACACAGACACACCCACACACATACGTTTTTTTGTTGTTGTTTTGTTTTTTCCTCGTCTAATAACACTTACAGTGAATAGACGTTAAACTAAAGAACTAACACACCACCACCACACCACACTACACCATACCAACCTACACACAGAGACACCCACATACATTAGCACACGTGCACTCACTCTCACACCCACATACACATGTACACACACACACACACACACACACACACACACACACACACACACACACACACACACACTCACACACACACACAGAGAGAAAAAGGACATTAAAAGACAAAAAATTCTCCCCATTATAATTATATACAGTCTTGTATCCCTTTGCACCTTTGCCACTCTCTTTTTTCTTTCTAAGTGTTGTCCTATACTTACTATTAACACATAGTGAAAAGACATTAAACTAAAGAAAATAACACACACCACCACACCACACCATACCATACCAACCTACACAAAGATACACCCTCATACACTAGCACATGTGCACTCCCACCCACCCACCACACATGTATACATACACACACACACTCACACACACACGGACATTAAAAGACAAAAAAAAATTCTCCCCATTATATACAGTCTTGTATCCCTCTGCACCTTTGCCACTCTCTCTTTTTCTTTCTAAGTGTTGTCCTATCCTTACTATTATCCTCCGTTTGCAAGGACAACTCTTCAAACATCAAATTCAAAGCAATAAATGTTTCTAGATGGAATATTTCTACACACACACACACACACACACACACACACACACACACACACCACACACACACACACACACACTACGGGCCTATATGTACTGGTATCCAGAAACATCAGTTCTATGTGACCACATACGTACATATATCCAAGACACCAGAGTCAAAGATCACCAGAGTATAGAACTGACTTACATATTCCTTGTAAGAGTCGAACAGCTTATGGATATATGGATTGGGGAAGGGGGGAGAAGAGGGAGGAATCAAGTGGGAGGGGGGTGAATGAGAAAGCCTTGCTCTTCATGCAAATTAGACGCCGAAAAACACACCGTTATAGTAAATGCCTAGAATAAAATTTTAACATTTCAAACATTTACCAATTGGAAAAAAAAATGAATACAAAATTTTTAAAGGGAGGGGCAGTGCTGTGGGGGTAGGGCAGTGGAGGAGTTAAAAATATCTTCCTAGTGGATGAGATCTAATAAGATAAACAGCCAACATTGCCAGACTCCAAAACAGCCAACCATTCCAACCATTATAATTGGGATTAAAAACACTAGACATAGTCACTGAAAGGTTAAAGAACTTGATCTCATCATGATGATGAAGAGGCTGTAAGTGAGTTCTTGTACTAGCAGTCAAAATTAAAAAAAAAAAAGAGGACTATCAAGAATCTGACCACATGCACAACCAGGTGCTGGTTTAAAATATCTGCCTATCCATCCATTAACTTCCAACCTATGTACAACACTACAGTCTGGGATAGGCCCTGGGGGATTACAACATTTTCTTGTTGGTTTAGTCATATCCAATCTGTACTTCGAGCTGAATCTTCAAGGTATTGTTTCTGTCTCATGTTCCAGATTGAACTTGTGAGAACGTGAATAGCTTCAGAGAAGAAAGGACATGTGTCACAATTCAAAATATCAGATTTATTTCTAGCAGCTTCCTTTGCATAAAAATCAGTGAAGTCATTGCCATGTAAACTGGAATGCCTGAATCCCATAACAAAGTTCTCTCGATACCTCACATTATCAACTGATGAATGAGAAATAAGATCTCACATACCAAGTCTGAATGACTAGACTTCGATTGACAATTTAGAGCCATAAGTGTTGATTTTGAGTCCGATGATATAGTATTTGTCTATGTATAAGAGGCATATAAATAATATATATATGTAAGTATGAAATCTAGTGCTTTCAAAATGGCAAATAACTCAGCTGTAAATATAGAACATCCTTTTGTAATATGGAATTTCTTTCAAATGCTAAGCACTGGCATTACAAAAGAAGCCCCAACATCAGAAAAATCTATAAAACAGAATCATCAATGAATATGTGTAAGTAGGAATCGTATTTCCTATCAAGTCTTTGGCATAGACAGGATGATAGTAACAATGGATGATCTTTTTCAGTTTTTAATTTAAGATCTCCGTAAGTGTAGATGATTTATGCCTCCTCTAACAACCAAAGAGGGTATTACAATTAATTTCTTCACTGTAAAATTCAGATCCAATGAAAAAAAATGTTGATCTCTTTCTCTTTTCCTAGAATTATCCCCCCCCCCCCCCCCCCCCTCCCATGAGGTGTAGGAGACTGTCTTTAGTTGCAATGTACATGGGTCAGTCTTCAGAGTTGCGCCCCTTAATTAATATCTGTTTAAAAATCTCTGAAATGTTAGTTAACAAATCTGAGTTACACGCACATTAATTACACATTGATTATGCAGCACAGACAAATCTTAAATAAATGTCAGCGAGCCGCCCAGAGAGACGTGGACAAACAAGTCACAAGACAAAACACAACGCGTTTCGACCTCTTAGGTCTTCTCAGGTGAAGGTGAAAAAAAAAAACGAAAATGAAAGCTTTGATTGCTTCAGAAACCAAAAAAAAATAACGAAAATGAACTTAGCTTTGATCTGAGGGATCAAAGCCAAGTTCATTTTCGTTATTTTTTCGTTTTTGTTTCACCTGAAGAAGACCTAAGAGGCTGAAACGCGTTTTGTCTTGTTACCGTTTTGCTTCAGAAAAACAAAAAAAATAACGAAAATGAAGTTAGCTTTGATCGCTTCAGATTGCAATCTGAGGCGATCAAAGCCAAGTTCATTTTCGTTATTTTTTTCGTTTTTGTTTCACCTGAAGAAGACCTAAGTTTTTGAAAACGCGTTGTGTTTTGTCTTGTCTTGCGGGAACTCGACAGACAGTTTACTTTAAAGACCTAGCGTTGCATTAAAAATGTGCTTGATGCTAAAACCTTCTGATTTTGACAACAAAATGGTGATCTCGAGTATGACATTGTTTTGCCCATCACAAATAGTCATAAAATGCGTGCAAAAGAAACATGCAAAGATTAAGAAACTGGTCTACATCATTGCTTTTTAATTGTTTTTAACAGAGTTTGACATTAAAATATCAGTCGACTTGGCTTCTATTAGATATTAGCGGAAAAAAAAAAAAAGCACTGTCCAACGTAACTTTCGTTACCGGTGATAACTCGTGTGTTCCTGACGACGACTGTACCAAATGCGGATGAATATAGCACTACCTTTCTGGGTACTAGTAGAGGAAGAATCCGATGTTGTGATAGTTGTGAACTTTTTAAATATTGAAACTGATCAGACTTCAAAATCGGATTTGAATAAACTGATCGAACATCATTTCCGGAATCTATGTTATCTTGGACCAAACAAACCAATTGTGTGTGGGGGAAAAAAAAATTATTTGGAACTATTTAGTTCTATTCATGCACACAAATGTGGCGGAAGCGTCTATTCATGTATTTCAGCCATGTGTCCATTGTGAATCAAACAAGCGGCTGGTTCAAAGCTGTAGTTACTGAAAATCCCAAACACTGAAACAGTTATGCTGGACCACGTTGCAGAGGTGCACTTGCACCTTTTTTTTCTAAACCATCTCACTGAAGATTAAGCTTTATATTTGTAATGTTTTGGGAGTCTTTTTTGCTTGTTTGGGGTTGTACTGTCCCGTGATTGCAGTCGGATGGTATCCACCACAATTGTCAATGTTATGTTCATGCATTAGAGTGTTCTTTTTTTCTTGGGTTTTAGGAGGGGTAGTATCTATACTGTACAACTGTTTTTGAAACAATAATCTGCCTTGCTAATCTTATTGTAAATTTGTTTCTCTTCACTGGGTCAAGGCAGCATTTGTTTCAAATTATTTTTCTTTAACTGATTTCAGTTTCCTTGTTATGTTAGACATGAACAGTGAAACTGAAAGCATTAGAATATTTACAAAATATCAACTGTTCAGCTTTTAAAAAATTACATTTTTGTATCATGAATGTCTTCTCATTTAGCAACAGTAAAGTCAAAGATTTGTCCAATTTCACAAACAAAAAAGCTACTGTAGATTCTGATAGTATTTTTTGGTTTCTGCATTACACTGGACATTAAAACCGCAGTTCTGGTTTTAATGGACATAAACAGTTTAAAGTGCTTTTAAAAATATTTACAAAATATCAACTGTTTAGCTTTTATATTTTTGTATCCTGAATGTCTTATCATTTAGCAACAGCAAAATCGGAGATTTGTCCAATTCCCCAAACAAAAAAGCTGCTGTAGATTCTGATAGCATTTTTTGGTTTCCGCATTACATTGGACATAAAAAAAAAAAAAATGTAACAATGCAGAAATATTTCAGAAGTGGAGAGATCAGTTTCTGTCTGCAAGTTTTTAACAAAGTCCGAGATCACTGCTGCCCAAAATAAGAAATTCGGCTGAAAATTGGTTTTTGAGCATAATTATGCCATGGAGAAAAAAAAAACAACATTTTTTGTATCGTTTTTGACACAATTAGCTTATTAATTCTTTGTCAAAAACTGTGTGTTGAAACAGTTATTGCATTTATTTGGGTTTGTTACTGTTTGCATGATGAATAAAGGTATGTAGTGCTCTCACATTCTTCATTTTGTTTCAATAGGTTTCGAGCGATGACGTCACGTTTCTACCGAAGCGAATGGAAACCTCCATGTTGGGAAGCCAATTTTTCAATGACGGCCATTTCGTCTCTACCTCGGCAGTGCGGCGCGTCGTCATTTGTGCCATGTCTTCAGCCACCATGCAGAAATTCACAGCAAAAGAGAACATCAAGTATACTGACAAGTTATATGGGGAGTGTAGATCGTGCTATCGCCAAAAATTGGAGTGGTTGAATGGATTTGATCCATATGATTCCAACTGATGTCAATCTTATACCACCACTGGAGTTTCCTGCACTCATGAGTTATCTTGTCTGTGGTGTAAGCGCATACACCTTGCAGCAGTTTGAGTGCTACAAAAGCCTTGACACATATAAAAGTGCAGATTACTGATGGTTGGGTGCAGAATTGAAAGTCTACCCCCCCCCCCCCCCCCCCCCCTCCAAAACTGAACACTCGGTTGTCAAAGCAAGGCAGATTTTACAAAGTCTTCTCTGTCAACTCTGTTAAAATGTGTCATTAAATGCAACATTTGAATTCAATAAATTGAATAATTCACTAGATGTACAAGACTTGGAGAATCTTCTCTTTGATTCAAAGGCATACCTTTTTTCAATTTCAGTTTTGTAATTTACTTAAAGTGGAGTGCGTGCGTGCGTGTGTGTGCATGTGTGTGTGTGTGTATACATTACAGCAGCAAAGAAACATGAGGGGGGAATCATGATTCAGGTTATCAGTTATTTGTTTAAAGCAGCATTTGTGTGAAATGTTTGAAAAGGGATGCATAACTTAAATATATTAATACTGGTCAACATGGATTTGGTGACAGTGAAGATCTAGCCCACAAACAACAAACATCCACTGAGTAAGCACCAAATCAATGCACACACATCCTTTGTCCCCCCCCCCCCCCCCCCAGTTATGCTGTGTAGATGTAGGGCTGTGAGTGTGAGTGTGCTAATACATCATTTATTTCATTGTCAAAGGCAAAGGAGATAAAGTTTATAAACAAATTTGATTAAGCTTTGATTTTTTTCTCAGCATGTCTGCGTTTGTGTGTTTTCTCTTTTTTTGCATGTCTGATGTGTTTTGCATTATTTCATTTTTTTTTTTTTCATTATGTAGATCAAGGCGATAACTAACAATATCTTGCACCTTTGTTAAGAGTTTTTAAAAAGATAAATCTACATCATGAAGATGTATATTTCTTATTCAAATTGCATCAACATTCAGCAGTTAAAGTGTAATTTCTCTTCCAGACTGAGGAACTACTTCCAATCCTCTTCCTCAGCATTCGCAGGGGACTTTTCGCTTCCTTGGCAGGCGCACTACCTTAAAGACCACAAAGCTGCTAACACTGAGCAAAAAAAAAAAAAAAAAAAAAAAAAAAAAAGAAAGAAAAAAAAAAAAAAAAAAGAAAAAGTTAAAGAACTCTGTAACAAAGTTAACTCCAAATGTTGGAGTCTAAGTCAAGTTACTAAGTGTGATACACATTTAACATTCACAACGACCATAGATATTTCCTCTACTATTTCATTTGCAGTCATCTTGTCACTTGAAATTTGCCTTTTTTGATTCTGCAAAGAATGGTCATCATAATACCATTTGCATTATGCAGTATTGATATATATAGATGCATTCAAGTGTAATGGTTGATGCAGTTTCCCCTGTAGTTTTCAGACAACTGTGTGTGGAAATGTATTGTCTCTCCTGATACGTGAAACAGCAAAATCATGTATTGTCATTTACAGCTCTTTTATGTTTTCAGGAAAATTTTTTTTCTCTTGTAATCAGTCTTTGCTATTAATGGTGATGCTTTTTTCAACCGCACTGTTCATGCATACAACTCAGATACATATGAGTAACACTGCGGGGGAAAAAAATGTTCTTATATATTACAATCTGTTTTACTGTTGTTTTTACAACTTTTGCAGTGATATTTTGTTTGAAGTGTGTAACAGCAAAATCATGTGTCATGTTGCATACGGTACAGCTGTGTTTCCTTTGCAGTATAATTTTCCTCTTTTAAATCAGTCATTGTTATTGTGGGAATTCTTTTGAATTATATACTGCTCATGCATGTGTATATAAATCAGCATATGTGCACTGCTGGAAAACAAGTGCTCTTGAATCACATCACACAAACATAGAATATTAATAGTGCACACAATAGCTAAACTTCAGAATCTGTTTTGAAACTCAGAAGAATACAATGCCACACTGATAATAAATGAAAAGTTTTTTTTTTTCTTTTTTGTTTAGTTTGTTACAAACTCTCCATTTGTAAAATAATACTGGAGGAAGACCATTTATCATGGAAAACCTACAGACACAGTTTTTGTGCCCAAATATGATCACTAATGTATGCCAATTACAGGGAGGAAAATGTCATCTTAAAAAAACATTTCAATTTTAACAGTCTTCTGCTTCATCTTTGTGCTCTCATAGGGAACAGATACAAGTTGAATATATACATGGAGAAAAGGTCATCTTGAAATATTTCTATTTTGACAGTCTTCTTTTTGTTTCCTCAAACTCAAGGGGGACAGATCATATACAAACTGAAGATATACATGTAGACAAAGGTCATTTTGAAATTTTTTTATATTTACCAGTCTTTTGCTTCATCTTTGTGCCTTCAAAGGCAACAGATACAAGCTGAAGATATACATGGAGATAAAGATCATCTTAAATCAATGTTTCTATATTACCAGTCTTCTTGAAAAAAAAAAAATCATCTTAAAATAGTACTTCTATTTTACTAGTCTTCTGCTTCATCTCTGTGCCCTCAAAGGGAACAGATAGAAACTGAAGATATCACTTGAGGAAAAAAATCATTTTGAAAAGTTGTGCTATGGCATGATGGCCAAATATCACTTATACTAATTATAGCAAACTTGTTTGTTTTGTTTTTTTTACCTTAAGAAGACCCAAGAGGTTGAAATGCATTGTGTCTGTCCTGTACTTTGTTTGTCTATGTTCTTGGTGGTAACTAACCCACTCTTTCTAAATCTTGTTTTTTTTAGTCAAGCCGTCATGTGTGTGTGAATTTGATGTTTCAGATTGTTTAGGATTATAGGAAAATACTTGGATACATTGTTTAATTCAAATTATGATTCTACAAGTGTACTTTCAATGCTAGCTTTTTGTGTATAATGTGCTCATGCTAGTGATTCCTTTGACTTTTCATGTCTGTTAATCCTAAATGGAGATATTAAAAAAAAAAAAAAACCTGGGGAAAATGTTTTGAATGAAAGCAGCTTCTGTACATTTTCAGAGTCATTTTGCATAGTTCCAAGTCAGTTTGTGTTGTGTGTGTGTGTGTGTGTGTGTGTGTGTGTGTGTGTGTGTGTGTGTGTGTGTGTGTTATTTAAACTGCACAAGATTACAGATCAGCTAATCATTACTTTATTAAATCTGGAAATTTTGGAGTCGGTTCTATCCTACTCTTTTCAATGATTTACTTTCAGGAGATACTCACAGTGAACTTTGTAATGTGTGAAATGATCAGTTTCGAAAGTGTTCCTGCCTCATTACATTCCTGTACCACTTTCACTGACAGCATAATTATGGGGATTCTCATGTCAGTCATTCAGATTTGATCTCCCAATGTTTGTCACACTAATGACAATGTTGGCTAAAGGAAGAACCATACTGACAAGCTGAATCAGTGAATGAGAGTCTCCCATAGTAAGGAAGTTTGGACTTTAACACACTCATTCACATACATGCACGCACACACATGCACACACGCGTGCACACACCCATATTAATTTTGGGCATTTTTAAAGTTTGTGCCCCTTCCATCCACTTAAAATCTTAATGCATGTTGCATACAGAATCAAGGGGTATCTAATTACATCCATGAAAATGTTTGGAACAGACTCAAGCACCTTCGTCACTGTACTCAAACACGATGTCTGTATGCCTGATCGCGGCAATCCCGCTCTCTTCTTCTCCGTGTTGTCAGTCCTTCCATTAATTTTCCGCAACGGCATTTCACCTTCGGAATTCTAAAAAATTGCAATACATGTTCTCGTTTTGCACCCTAGTATGTGTGAGGAGCTATGACAGCCAATAACACACACAAGTGTTTCACTGTGTTTATCACTCGCTGTCTTACTTCCTGCTCCCTAATATGGCGGGCGATCCCATGAACCATTGCGTGTGACGTCAATGGCTCGTAACCTATTGGTGAAGTGTTTAGTTACCGTGTTACACTGTGTGTGTGAGAGATTTTAACATATAAGTATAATCAAAGAGAAACATCCGTGTTGTTAAAAATTTAATAAAACTTGATTATTTACTCCTCAAGCTATGCAACAAGTGTAAAAAGCATGCACTCTTGGGATTTTGCATTTTTTTTGCGGTCTGTATCACATTCTTGGTACACAACTCTGGAGCCTGACCCGTATGTGTTGGCTTTCAAGAACTACACACATGACGCATGTCAGAATGAAGTACAAAGTTCTAAAAAGAGGGTACTAGTTCCGCCATACAATATTGACAAACAAATTACAGAACAAAACACAATGTCTTTCGACCTCTTGGTTATTCTTCAGGTAAAAACCAAACCACATTTAGGACAATGAAAACGAAGCAACCACTTATATTCGGCGCTAAACGGGTGTTGGATGAAAACGAGGCCTAAGTACAAGGATTTCGAATGGAAGTTATCGGAAGTCATATAAATTTTTATCTCTTCACAATATAGGACAATGTAAAATCAATGATGGCAGGAAACAAAAACACTGTCATAGACACATCCTAGTTAACTCATATACTGCCTAGACAGTGATTGCATTTAATCCCGACAGTTTCAACAGCTGTGAAACTTTCGAAAACGACACATGGCACGCTTGGTTCGCAATCCGAAGCTGCCTTAGTTTGGTAACGAATACAAACTATATAACTGAAAAACTGACATACTGAGAAACAGCAATGATTTTCATGGCCAACCTCAAATGGATTTTTTACACCAGTAATAAAAAACACACACAAAGTACAAAAGACAAACATACCGCTGCAAATTTTTCCTTCTTTGTGCTGTACTGCTTTGTGTCCCCGCTCTGAAACAATCTTGAAAACGGCACCTCTGGACTTGAAACAGGGGTATTGCCGAGCTCTTCTTCATTAACTCCATCCATTTCTTCAGATGGCGACTTCATTATTAATCATTTAAAACAATTAACACTCACACAAACACGATAAATAAAACACACGCATGCACACGATCATGCAACTGTAAACTGCAATCAGTAAACACGATCGTCCCAAGCAAGGCAAGTGTTTCGCGGTACTTTTTGCTTGTAAAGCTGTTCAGCTTCTGATTGGTCGACTGTCCCGTAAATACGTGGTCAAAAAATATTTCAAGAAAAGTTAGTAGCATGTTGTAGTCTTCTAATATACTGCATGTGCCAAGTTCGATTTAATGCACTAACAACTGAAAAAAAAAGAAAGGAAATTAACAAATTTATCAAAAAATATTTACCGCGGAGAACAACCTGGGAGATATATCTTTTGACCTAAAACAATACAAGTAATGCCAATATGTCGTAAAGTCAGATAAACCCAGTTAGGTTCAACACGAAATAACTGATGGCGGAAAATGAAGCAAAATTTAGAAAGAAAAGAGGGTTAGTTACCGCCACAGATACAGACACAGACGAACATATTACAGGACAAAACACCATGCATTTTGATCTCTTGGGCCTTTTCAGGCAAAAACAAACATTAATTAGGACAGTGAAAACACAGAACGATAAACCACTTATCTTCTCATATTCAGTGCAAAATGGAGAAGATAAGTGGTTTCTCATGGTGTTTTGTCCTGTAATATGTTCGTCTATAACTGTATCTGTGGCGGTAACTATCCTCTTTTCTTTCTGAATTCAGGTAAACCCACCTATCTCGACTCTGATCTCACCTTAAACGCCACAGCCAAAACCTGCCAAGCATCTTTTCTCGAACTCCGTTGCATCAGCTCTATCAGACCTTTCCTTACAGAACAGGGCACAAAGACGTTGGCGTTTTCCTGCATTCTGTAAAGACTAGATCATTGTAACGCTCTTCTCCTTGGTGTACCCGCAGCCTTACTCCAACCACTACAACGTGTTCAAAATTCAGCCGCACGCCTTATCTTCAAGGTGCCAAACCACATCATACATTGGATCACTTGAAGAAATTACACTGGCTCAAAATTGAGCACAGAATTCAGTATAAGTTGGCGTGTCTATGTTATAAGGTTATCACAGGTGAAGCGCCTACCGATTCCTCTGATCGCTTCGAAATATATATTCCCACACGTCCCCTCCGTTCTTCCTCTGATGACCGAATATTTCGAATTCCCTCATATAACTGAAAACAGCATGGTTCTAGAGCATTCTTATTTTCTGCGGCAATACTCTGAAATTCACTACCTTTCCATCTAGTCATGCCACTTCCTTCCCGACTTTCAAGTCTGCACTTAAAACGTATCTGTTCAACCGCCAGTTGCAGAATACCACCTGAAATATTACAAAATTATTACATGTCACTTGCACACCTTGTTCGTGTACACATGACCTGTTCACCGTGTTATATAGTGTGTTTGTGTATGCAACATCATGTGTGTGTGTGTGTGTGTGTGTGTGTGTGTACAGAGTATGGCTTGATGGTTGAGTAACACACAACATCTGCCTGCATGCATGGCATGAAATCAAGGAGGTGTGTGCATGCGTGCGTGCGCGTGGCTCGCATGCATGTGCGTACGTGCGTCTGTGTTTCTGTGTCTTTGTGTCAGTTTGTCAATGGGTTTATGCGTGAAAGGGTACGAAAAAGGGGTGGTATCGTATACAATGGCCTTGACGGAGTATGTTACAAAGCATAGAGTATCCACTGTATTCTTTTTTTTTTTCCCCTTTCTTTCTGCGTACGCAGGCTGATACTCCTGCGGACACTGCCTGTATAGACACTGGAGTTTTGTGTGTATGACCGTTTTTCATCCCGCCGTTAAGGCAACCATACTCCATCTTCGGGGAAGGTGCATGCTATGTGTAACGTGTCATCCATACCAACGGCCACACTGGCCTTCTCTTCCGAAAGTTGGTGATAGGATTTTACGTGTGTGCAAGATGTTGTGCGTGCGTTCACACACGGAACCTCGGTTTATAGTCTCGTTTGAAGGACTGTACGGGGAATGGAGTCAGAACCAATGTTAACTCCGAGGGAATAAATCCTCCTGTACCGAAATTCGAACTCGCAACCCAGGATCAAGAGTCCGGCACTCTACCAACTGAGCTGTTCCGGCCCTCGAATATCCACTGTATGATATGTAACATGCATGGCATGAAAACTATATTGTGATGAGCGTTACCCAACATGAAAACCATATTGTGATGAGCGTTACCCAACATGAAAACCATATTGTGATGAGTGTTACCCAACCATTCTTGTTTTGATCTTCGCCTGCAGTCATTATAATTATTTCGAAACTTACCTTATTCAAACCAACTATCACCTCTTGTTGTATTGACCGTTGAGTACAACTAATTTCCTTTTCATTTGCTTTGGATCTTCCAGCATAGGCTTAAACATGTAGTTTATGTTTATTTACGCATCCTAATCCCTTTTCGTGCATTCTCTCTCTCTCTCTCTCTCTCTCTCTCTTCTCTCTCTCTCTCACACACACACACACACACATACACGCGCGCGCGCGCGCACGCACGCATGCACACACGCACGCATGTATTATATTGGAGTAGTGTGTGCGTGCGTGCATGCGTGCGCTTGTGCATACGTGCGTGCGTGCGTGCGTGCGTGTGTGTGTGTGTGTGTGTGTGTGTGTGTGTGTGTGTGTGTGTGTGTGTGTGTGTGTGTGTGTGTGTGTGTGTGTGTGTGTGCGAGCGTGCGTGCGTGCATGCGCGCGCGCATGCTTGCAAATATACTAATACCTGGTATAAAATTAGATAAAGTTGATACAATCCGGGGCTCGTTTTCATCTCTCTGATCCTAGTCCAATATATCTGCATTAACATCCCCCCCCCCCCCCCCCCCCCCAATTCATTAGTTTAAAGCCACCAGAAGTTACTACCCATATGCGTGCACGCATGCACTCATTCACATGCGTGCATGTGCACGAGCACGCATGCGACAATTGGTGTTGTTCTGCAGGGCTGGGGACCTAATCAAAGATTTCTTCTGCATATTTCTAGGCTAGTTTTTGTTAATTAGGTCACATGAGAAGAGGGAAGACAAAAAAAAAGATATCACTCCCTTGTTGGAGTGTGTGATAGTTTAGCCAGTGTTTCTGATGTTGATGATGAATTGCTTTTTGGCATCAAATCCAACACATTATTTTCACAGCCGATGATCGGAGCCTCTGGTTCTTGTAGAGTTAAGCTCTGTACTTCCGTTAGTATTTTTCTGTTCAGGAGACGATCGTCTGCAAAGAGTCGAATCTGATATTGGGCGCAGGCTGGAAAATCACTGATGTAGCAGAGAAATATGATCCACCAGGATCCTTGGCAGTTCCCCTAAGGATCCTGCGGATATGAGACCAGGAGCAGGGTTGTTACACCACATGGCAAGATTTGGCTATGATTCTTGGTGAATATTCTTGATATAACAGACAGATATAACTGGGCTTATGGTAGTGCCTTTTGGGATCCCACTGTTGACTCTGCTGTGATCAGGAGAGTCTAACATTACCCCAGACAAGGCTGCGTTGAGGACCTGTAAATTTGAAGCATAACTGTGATGACTGGCCACCAACCATCTTCATCTCATGAAGATGAAAGCAGTCAATGTCCTCCGATTTCTTCGCTGTCTCCAGTCTTTGGTGGAGTCTGGCATGACGTGGCACTTTGTTAAAAGCGAAGCGGATTTTGAATCCAGGGATGTCAGTCTGGACGTCTACATCTAAATTTGTGAAAATTAGTATTATGCAGTGTTGCAACCAACCGTGTCTCACATGAAAAGTTATTCTGAGCAATGTTTACTTAACCGGTAGCATGACGTTGTCATTTCAAAAGGTAATTTGTGGCCCATTGTTCGTTTTGCTGAGGCGATGCCTAACGTTTCAGCCTTCGATGGAATGAGAAATTAACAAAAGATTATTTTTAAGTAGAAGGCATAGCGGTGTTTAAGGTGTCTTATATGAGATTCTTAACAAAACGTAGCATCAATGGTTGAAGCCAGTCAACGTGGTCTGAGAAAGTTGTTGTAATTTTGTGCACTGTATTAAAAAAAAAAAAAAAAAAAAAAAAGTTGTGCATGCGCACGTCTTACGCACCTAGAAGTGAACCCACTTAAAATGCATGTAAAAGGAATCAACTATTCATATCTGATAATATGCATAATATGCCAGCGTGCCAAACATGATGCATTTAACACATTAAGTATATTTAGTGCACTCTATTTGGATAGGCTCTGAGTACTTACAAATAAGAAAATAGAAAGTGCTATACATAGCAAACAAACAGAATAAAAAAAAATGCTGACACATTCATTAATGCATACACCCACACGGACAAATTCTGATGCCAGATACACACCGATATTGCAATCCACACCCACACCCCCAACCCCACATGCACGTATATACGCTTGCACACACGCGCGCGCACGCTCGTGCGCACACACACACGCATGCATACATGCACGTGCGCACACGCAAACACTCATGGGGGCTGGAATAGCTCAGTGGCAGAGCGCGGGACTCGTGATATTGGTGATCCTGAGGTTGCGGGTTCGAATTTCCGCCGGGCCGTTTCGGTACAGGGGGATTTTTCCCCTCGGAGTTAATATTGGTTTTGACTCCATTTCCCATACAGTCCTTTGAATGAGACTATAAACCGAGGTTGCGTGTGTGAACGCAATCATAACATCTTGCACACATGTAAAATCCCATCACTAACTTTAGGAGGAGAAGGCCAGTTTGGCCGTTGGTGTGGATGACACGTTACACATAGCATGCACCCTGCGTGAGAAATGGAAAGAATGAAAGAACTAAGGAAATTGAGTGAACGATATTGACTGGATGACACAGGAAACGACTGAATGAAACGCCATCTGGCAGCTCTTCATTTGGCACTACTAAGGTGGCAGCCCATTATGTAAACGAATGTGGATTGTAAAGCGCTTAGAGCTCGGTCTCTAGCCAGGTACAGGCGCTATATAAGTATTCACAATAATAATAATACACAAATATATACACAGAGGCAAATACACAATCGAAATAGATGTTGATGGTCGTAAAACCATTTATGGTAGCTTTGAAAAAGATGGAGTTTGTGTACTCTCTTGAATGATGATAGAGTCTGTGCATGTCAGACAGAAACGAAGAATTTGTTCCAGAAGACAGGATTAACGGATCTGTAAGCAAAACAACAACAACAACAACAACAAACAACAACAACTTGAGAAAACACGTTTCTGTTCAAACAGCACCAACACTGTAGGCTACTTATGATAAAAACCACGAATCTGTCCTTGTTGATCTAGTTGCAAAGTGAAACGACTGCAGGCGGAAATCTAAACAAATCTTAAATTAATGTCAGCTAACCGCCCAGAGAAACGTGGACAAACGAGTCACAAGACAACACACAACGCGTTTCGACCTCTTAGGTCTTCTTCAGGTGAAACAGAGACGAACAAAATAACGAAAATGCACTTAGCTTTGATCGCTTCAGATTGCTTCTGAGTTCAGCGCAAGGAAAATGCACTTAGCTTTGATCGCTTCAGATTGCTTCTGAGTTCAACGCTTTCTTCCTTGCGCTGAACTCAGAAGCAATCTAAAGCGATCAAGCTAAGTGCATTTTCGTTATTTTGTTCGTCTCTGTTTCACCTGAAAAGACCTAAAAGGTCGAAACGCGTTGTGTGTTGTCTTGTGACTCGTTTGTCCACGTTTCTCTGGGCGGTTCGCTGACATTTTTTAAGATTTGTCCTTGTTGAGTTATGGTGTGATGTGGCTGTGTTTTCATCTGATGTTTGATGTTACATCACGCCTCTCATGCAAAAGTTCCAAAATAAACAAACATTGATTCTGAAATTAGGATTGCCAGATAAAACAAATACGCTACAACCAACTTTCACGCAGCGCCCCCCCCCCCCCCCCCCCCCCCCCCCCCCCCCCCCCCCCCAGTCCGTCCTCCAGTCAGTCCGTCCGCATTTCATCTCATGATATGCAGATCTTTGTGGTTATTAAACGTAGATCAGATCATGTGCATAGTAGACATTGTGATGTAATAAAAAATCAAATGGGTAACACCACAGTCTACATGAAGGTCTTCAGTGTGCATAAATACACATTTTGATCGTTCTAATAATTTGTAGGTTATGTCTGAAAGTTGATCCACCCTCTTCTGTTCCATGCGTATCAAGATACGTGCTTAGTGGTTGGAAGAAGACACTGTGAATGGGACAATAATTATATTTTGGGAAGCCAACTAGCACAAAGAGAAGAGGCGTAGGTGAGCCGGCCGAAGGCCTGAGATAAATGTCACATTTAGAGTCGTTCATATATTCGTAGACCGTGAGTGATGTCATCAATTGCGATTCTTTAAAACTGGTAAAATAATTACGTGGAATTTATCCTGTGAGAGCTGATTCATGACTCAATTTTGGCTTCAGTTTGAATGCTTACATGGATTACAAGGCATAGGCGCAGCATAACTGTGGCGTTTGACCAGCTTCATTCTACCAAGGGACGTAAGTTCCAACGAAGTGTCCATTTGTGTCCGGAAGCTGTACATCGTTTAGAACTCCAACTCTGATTGAAACCATTACCAATTATCAGTTTTAGCCATAACTATCACGCCAGAGAAATCAAGATGACGGCAAAAGCACCAAAGGTTCCTATACTGTCAACTGCAGGAGCTATACCTGTTAAAAATGACAAAGGTAAGTTCCCTTTCCCCATTCCGTTGTGTTCCCCCCCCATGTTACTTTTTTTTTTTTTTTTTTTTTTTTTTTTTTGGTCGAGACACAAGGACCGACTATCATCATAATGGTCTCTCCTTTTCTTACTTCATCATCAGTTCTTCTTCTTCTTCTTCTTCTTTTTTTTCGTTTTTTTTTTTTTTTTTTTTTTTTTTGTTTTTTTTTTTATTTCTTTGTTATTTTATTCTGTTCATTTTCTTTTTGCACCTGATTTACTGTTCGCTGCAAAACATGCGAAAGAAGATGATGGTGACGATTTTTGTTAAGATACAATTTCAAGCATCAGATTTTTTGTTTGCTATAATATGAAACTTAAGATGGCATTGTGAATAATCAAATGCCGATATAGCCATCCATTCTGACTCAGACTGAGAAAAAGCAAAGGTGTTGGAGGGAGGTTTGACTATAAAATGAAGATCTATGAATGTTGCACACTTTTGACTCTGAAAGTCCTGTTCTTATGTCTGACTGCATGTATGCAGCAACAGATTTCTTATCTTCATAGATTCAGGATTAAATGCATTCAAGATCAAGGTTGAAGATTTAATGTCAATGTTAGAGGAAATCTAAAGTATACATAAAACAGCACAATTAAAGAAAAAAAATATACACTTAAACATTCATGAATTTTTTTTCTGTCCTGTCTTCTGTGCCACCTCAGTGGCATTGCACCCATGCCGCTCATTCTGACACCACATCTACAGCCACAGCCTGGTCAGTCCCGCTGCAGCCCTGTCACCTGCATTCCACAGGGAACAGTCAATGTCAAGTCATCAAGAGGCAACCCACCAGAGGAGAGACGGCACTGCTGTCGAGTCCCTTTGATGGTGTTCAGTGGCACCTGTTCTGATCCAACATAGGCAGGACACCACCTACTAAGTCCCATACTGATGACAGTAATTGCTTAGTCGTGGAGTGGGCATGAGTGAGCTCTTCCTCTGGAGGATGCCACCATGTCTGTCCAACGACAGCCCCCATGGACTCGCCCACATTGGTGACCCTGAGAGAACCAAACCAAAGTCACATACGTGAAGAGGCCATCGAAACTGAGGTCACCATGAGAGCAGGGCATGAAGGGCCACAGAATGTGAGACATTTTTTTATGCTGATCGATGAGAATGAGGATAATTAAGATGATGCTACAGATTTCCATTCCGGTCTGAGACTGCGTAACAGGGCTGTACTCTACGCTTCCTTTCATGATATATCCCGGTGTCAACCAGGCCCGAGAGATACAGACACCTGCAGTGTTGTCAGATTTGAGCAAAACTCTCAGGGACACATCCATTAAGTCAATAAATGGACGAAACTCAAGTGTGTGGTCCCAGTTTTCCCAGCTGACCCATAGCAAACTCAGCTCTGGGTAGGAGGTGGTCAGAGTAGAAAAATCCTACATGACTCTGATGGGAATTGAACCCACAACCTCTCAGCCAGGAGTCCGCAAGATTAAAACCACTTTGCCACCTTTGCTGGTTAACATTCATTAAGTTGGCTACAGAACACATTATGGCAGTCACATTTCCTGTTTTATGTATGTCACAAACACACAGCTCAACTTGCCAGTAATTGCTTTTGATTTATTAAAAAAACATTCTAATGTTCAACTTTTTTTGTCAGCGAAAAAGTTCTCCCTGGCATTTAGCTTCCCACTAATTTGAATTATTTTTCAGGGAAAATCACAGACTGTATTAATGCATATCACACATCATTTTAAGTGGTGTTATTAACACATTGAAATTAATGGGGAAAAAGTATTTTGAACCCTATACAAATCAAATGATTTGCAAAAGTTATCCCCAAACTGAAATTGAACAAATCTTTAAACAACTATATTTATAGCACTGAGACAGAATAATACACCATTAAAAAAAACAACAACAACACAAACAACAACAACAAGGTTTCATGTCTGTTAAGTGAGGATTGTAATTATTGAAATAGTTTGTTGGTACTTACATAGTAACTTTTCATTGGAGTATCAATCAATGAGTTGTCACTGTAAATAAGGACACCTCACCCACCAAACCCCACCCCCACACCTCTCTTTTTTATTTTTTGTAGTGATTGACTTCTACTTTTTCCCCCATGCCATGCCTTTCTGTCTTCCCTCTTGCCGCTCAATTCTGACAATAATTTTCTCTTTTGAGTAATAATTTGATTGAAACACCCCAGACATTCTTTTATATATGAATAAACACAGAGTGTTGCTAGTATTTTAAGTAACATAACTTTTAATTTTGATGAAAAAAGAATTTCTGGCAAAACAAAGTTCTAGTAACATTAGAATTTTGACACTTTGAACTATGGGACTGCTTATAGATGTTAACTCATGCAAAGCAGTAGTCACTGTCTGCATTAGAGCAAAGCAGGCCAAAAAAAGTGTTGAATATTACTTTTTTATGTGTGTGTGTGTGCGTTTTATTTTTTTATGTTATTTTATTTTTTTTTTAGTGTTTGTGTTTATAAAAGATTGGACAGTGCTACAGTATATAGTATAACCAAAAACATTGATCAACATTTATGAAGTGGGCATAGCCTTGAGTGCTTATATCATACCACAAATAACAGAATGTAATGTTTATTAATCAACTCTATGATAATGGAGTATCAAAATAAAAAAAAGAACAAAAGGAAAGTTTTAAATGTAAGATTCAGTATGGAACATGCGTCTAAAACATGCAAATTATAAAGTCATGGCAACAACAAACAGAGTTGCTCCCAACAAAGTTTGTTGTTCAGACTTTTATACTGACAATGACAGCTACAACAACAACAACAACAACAACAACAAAAAGTGTGAGAGTCCTTTATACTTATGGGATTGGGGGGGGGGGGGGGGGGGGTGGGGGGGGGGGGGGGGGGGGGTAGTGGAGATAGAAGTGAAAGATAAAGAGAGGTCGCATAACATGTCTGTTATGGAGTTATGCTCTCCCCAAGGAAGATACAAGGTAGCTAAAGTTTCATGTAAATTTGTTGTGGCAAAGTTATTTAGTTTTATGCATTACAATCCAACAGAAGTTTGAATGAGTGGTATATATCCACAAAATTCAAATATCAAATCAAAGAAGATGAACTATTTCGGTTTTACAAGACTTCCAGACTTGACAGATCTGTTGTATTTTACTAGATATGTTTGGTGTTTGATGACTGAGAAGAACCAGATTTCTTAATATTTTGGTATTGAGTGAACATTTTTCTGATTTCATATGACACATGAAATACAAATCTTAAAAGAGATGGTACTTGAATTTTGTCTCAAGCCACTCATAGATGTCAGAACTCATTCTCATAGACTAGAGCCATCATTATGAAATACAGCTTTTAAAGTTCTAGTATGAATAACTACACCAGATAAGCTTTGCAAGAAAACTGGACAGGTGAATCACTTGATCAAAAATACTGAACAATGGTCCCAGAACATCAGCCGCTATGCATGAACATCACAAAAGGGTTGGATAGAAATATTTCTTAGGTAGAAACTCTGTTTGTTTAGGGGGAAACAACAACAACAACACCAGCCAACAAAACAAAACAAAAAAAAAAAAAAAAAAAAAAGCCTTCAGAAAGTGTAAAAAGAAATGATGCAATGTCTGCCCACCTGATTCCTGACCGAAAGTGACATCATGTAACTCAAGACATAAGCAGTGATTTTTCTGTTTGAAGCTGGTCTGGAAAAGTTTAAAGAAGACTGAAAGGTCTTAAAAACTAAGCCACTATCATTTTTTACACAAACATAAAATTTTTTCCTTGTTTAATTTTCACCTGATTATTCCTTAAAAATGCACTGTGTGTGTGTGTGTGTGTGTGTGTGTGTGTGTGTGTGTGTGTGTGTGTGTGTGTGTGTGTGTTTCATTTAACATCTATCCACTATTTTGTTATCATTTATTAGATACACAAAAAAAAAACCCCTCAAAGGTGAAGATGTACGGAGTAATTGCAAGCATGCACATGTATACATGTAATGTGTACATGTGTAGATGTATGGATGTATGGGTGCGCGTGCACGTGAATATGTGTGTGTGTGTGTGTGTGTGTGTGTGTGTGTGTGTGTGTGTGTGTGTGTGTGTGTGTGTGTGTGTATGAGCGAGTTGTGGAGGTCTAAGTGTGTGAATATCTTTACTTAAGTCGTAAGTGAAGATTAACATAAAACAAAATACTTATAACCAACAGCTAACTAATCAATTAAAGTCAAAATGCATGAAAGTAGTTAAAAAAAAAAAAAAATCCTTTGCTTTCCCTCCCCCCCATCCCTGCCATATTTTATCCACCCCACCCCTCTTTCTTTGTCCTCCCCTGCAAATAAAGTTGATAGAAATATTAGAAGTATTTTCCAGTAGGGGTGCATTCTAAGTGTGTACAAAGAATTCATACGTTAAAGCTGGAGACTCAAAAATAGCCTGCACAGTATTTTGCTTCAATACTGGAATGATTTTTTTCACATCACTGCACGAAACAATATGATCTGGAGTAATTTTGTTTCAACGTATGCAAACTATGTTTTTTACATATTTTGTTTTTAAATGTATTAAGTTTCCACCTGTACATTAATGAGAGTAATTTTCTATCGAAGTTAAAATTCTCTTTGATTCTTTTAATATCAAACTGTTCTTTACTGACGTGATCTGCCATACTATTTTTCGAAAGCATTCCAGATATGCTACTTAACTAAGTGACACTGTTCATGTACTGATAAGGGGAAATCAAACAATTCTGAATCAAAACTGTGTTTTGACTCCATGTTTAGCTGCCCTGTCTACTTTTTCATTATAATGAAAAGAACGATGTGAAGGAATCCAGCAAAAAGCTACATGCATTCCTCTTGCAATTAGTATGTGTATCGTACAACTTATTTTTATGACCATTTCAGGTCTTGTGTGCAGTTGAAAAACTTTTAATGCCTGAAGAACTGATTTAGAATCAACACAGAACAGATTTGAAATATTCTTTTTGGAAAGTTTAAAAGGTAATTTAAAACCATGAGTATCACTGTTAATTCTACTGTAAATATCGATTTGTTAATTCCGATATAAAATGATTTCTCTACTCTTAAGTGTGTGTGTGTGTGTGTGTGTGTGTGTGTGTGTGTGTGTGAGAGAGAGAGAGAGAGAGAGAGAGAGAGATCTTACATTATAAATCATATGCTACAACTGGACATTTGTAAAGAGAGGGTGGGGAATGGTGGTGCATAATTAGAAACCAGTTTGGATTTTTTGCACAGTTTGTTGCATTTTCTGTACCATCTGTTTCAACTTATTTATGTTAACAGGTGAGACAACCATGGAGAAAGTGAAGGTCACTCGTTACGTGACGGGCAAGCGGCCAGACTATGCTCCTGACAGCAGCAGCGATGAAGAGGATGACTTTGGCTTCCAGACCAAAACCACAGCGCAGCCCAGGCTGGATGATGAGGAGGAAAAAGAAGATGAGGAAGAGGAAGAGCAGGAGATTCTAGATCGTCGGCTGCGACGACTTCAGCAAAGGGAGCAAGCAGCTGTTGATGACAGTGATGATGAGATGGACAGGTACTTTCTTTGTTATATCAAACCTGGACTCATCTGTTCACTTCTGTAAAGCCTCTCTTGAAGTTGAACAAATATCATCTTAGAAATCTTGATGATTCTTATCTTTGTTCTTGACAGCACAGTATTTGCTATCAAAGGTCTTTAAGTTACCAGAAACTCTGTGATCCAGGTTTGCGGAGGAGAAAGCATCCCCCAGTATTCTTGGGAACTTCTTGGGTTTATGCAAAGAAAAGTAACCACTTAAAAAGCTCCCCTGCAATGTAAGTCAGCTTTGGTGTTTTTATGGGGTTTAGTGTGATGGAAAACAGTATGCACTTTGTTTACCTAAATATGCATGCTCAGTTCAAAGGTAAACAATTCATTCAGTGTGATCGTACTATTGAAATTCACAGTACTTTGGAAATAGATAACTTGTGATGATTTGGACAGACAGATTGCTCAGATAAGTTTCACTGCCTATTTAAAACAGTTTTAAGGTCAGTTAGCATAGCAGTCAATCTCATTTGAGCATCAGTGAGCAGAAATGTTCAGAGTATAGTGGTATGTCTGTCTAGAGACCATTCAGACTTCAATTAGGAAGCAGTTTGAAGATCTCAGCAAACAAATGCATAAATTCCAGACACACTAGTTCGTTTGATGAACTGCCTTTACTTATACACTGACACACACACAGACCCACAGACCCCACACCCCCCCCCCCCCACACACACACACACACACACACACACACACACACACACAAACGCACACACACACACACACACACACACACACACACACACACACACACACACACACACACACACACACACACACACACACACACACACACGCATACACACACACACACAACACCTCCATCACTGAAGAAACAAAATGATAATGAGAGAACCAAGATGTGTTTATGCCTTTTCTTTTCTCCAGTATCTGAACTCCAATGTTTAAACAATATTTGTAGAGAGAGAGAAAAAGCATATTGCATAATGAAATGTGAAACATGTTCATGAGGATATTTTTTTCTTTACCCAGTAATATAAGAAATTCTCAGTTTATATCTGAGATGATTTATGGTATGCATGCTTTTTTGATATTTTGTTTTGTTGGAACTTTAACAAAAAGGATAAAAAAAAAAACCCCACTAAAACTGCACATTGACCAGTCAATGAGAAGTCTAGAACTTCTTCAAGATTTGTGTTTACAGTATACTATAAACCAAAATTTTGATATGGAATATTTTCAGTTGTAAACAGTTTATTGCCTAATTAGTGAATGAAGTTTGACGTTTTGTGAGCATGTGTGTAAATAGTCACTCTATCATAATGTTTTATGCAAACACAAACTTGACTAACACATGAATGCAGGAGTAGCATTATGAATGTTATCACATACTGACATTATTACCTTAGTCAGATGCATGATATGAAACAAACTTTGCATTCTGACTGAAGAAAATTGAAGATGCAATGAACATTCAGGTGTATGTTTTGTACAGAGTTACTCGCCCATCGGCGTCAGGTGATTGAACCCGAGATTCTTGCTGAAGACTCAGATCAGGAGGGAAAGGGCGGCCGTGAGGACAAAGGCAGTGATGACGACGAAGAAGAGGAAGAAGAATTAGATGAAGAGGTAATATTTTGATGGCTGTTTTTCTGTTGATTTGAAAAATGTTGTAATGTTTTTAATTTGTTAACAAACAAATTACAGGTGCTTCTTTTTCTTGATTGTTTATATCACAGGATTCTCTATGGATTATTTATAAATCAACATTTACTGTTCAGTTTTTAAGCACCCTTGCATTGGCAGGCTTGTGTCAAATAGCAGGCAATCACTAATAATTTGTATCAAGAAAATGAAGAGGCTTCTATCTCACCCTCTGCACCCAAAAGCTGGAGGCTTTGACCAAGAACTGGATCAAATGGCAAAGCCTGAGTTCCCTGATGAAGGTGCTTCAGCAAAAACACAGTGAACATCTCCTGCTTGGAACCAACGACAAGAAATGCTCCAAGACTACAAGGAATGGTCAGTGGATACTCCCATCTGTTATCTTTGACATTCCTTGAATTAGAGCGAAAAAAGGCTACACAGCATTAGAACAGAAATCTCTGATACTCAAAATGCTACCCACTGTACTTGAGTCTTTACAGATGGCTGTGCAGAAAATGCTGTTTTGAATCGGGGAGAATGTGTATACATACTGTTTCCTGACAGCAGGTCCAACACTAAGTCTTTTGCCACTGGTCAGTTCTCCATCAAGGTCAGTGCTGAAGCCCATACATTACTTCATGCTGCTTGGACTCAAAATGCAAGAAACGGTCTGTCATCACACAGTCTTTCGCATTGATTTGAGCCCTCCAGTTTTCAGTCTAGCGAGACAGACCAGATCTTCCAGGACGCAAGAAGGGAGCATCAAACACAGGACTCCAAAACAATTTGGTGTTGCTGTGGATCCCCTCCCACTTAGGTATTATGGGGAATGAGGAAACTGACAAACGCTCCAAGCCTGGCAATGAGCAGGAACATACTGCTCATCAATTATCATATCAAAAAGTAAGTACCCTCTTTAAAAGCTGCTTCAAAAAAACATGGAGACAGTGTCTGCAGATAGGAACTGAGGAGAACGGCATCTATCAGCTGGAAAGGGTGTAGCAGGTCACACCTCTGCCACTGGAAGATATCTCACACAGATGAGTGCCCATGTGGCACTGGTCCACGGATGCCAGGCCACATTCTCCAGTCTTGTCCCACCATTGACACCTTATGACAAGAAACATGGCCGTGTGTGGTGGACCTGAGGGAGAAGGTGCAGGACCAGCAACATTGCTGAGGCAGACAGCAGACTTTGTGCCCACAGCACCCGACTACCAGTTTAGCATGGCCGGAATCATTGAAGAAAAGAAAAGTAAGAATGTGCTTGCTTACAGTGAATATATTCTTTGTCATTTTCAGACTGTTATGTACAGTGAGTATGTTACTTGTAATCTTCAGACTGTTATGTACAGTGAGTAAGTTACTTGTCATCTTCAGACTGTTATGTACAGTGAGTATGTTACCTGTAATCTTCAGACTGTTATGTACAGTGAGTATGTTACCTGTAATCTTCAGACTGTTATGTACAGTGAGTATGTTACCTGTAATCTTCAGACTGTTATGTACAGGGAGTATGTTACCTGTAATCTTCAGACTGTTTTGTTGAATTTAGATGTCCAGTGAGGAACAGAATTTGTTTAGAAACTGTGGCGATAGTTGTGAAAGAAAAAATTATTAAAAAAAAATTGTTGTTTCTGATTTCCAGGAAATTGAAAGGAGGCGAGCATTCAGGAGACAGAGAGCACTTCAAAGAAGAGATGAGGAGGCAAGTGTGGCACAAAAGAAAAAATGACACAGGACATATATAGTTTTTTTGACATCATGAAAGAAACTTGTTCACTACATTTTGATGCACCTGCACTAGTACACTGTATACACTTAGTAAGACAGCACATATAGATAAGTCATTATGCAGTTTCCCATGCACTTTGTTTCTTGTTCTTTCATTTTAAGTGTTACTTCAATGCACCCTCTTATATTTCTCTGTCTCTGGCTTTAAGAGTACTAGCAGTGCATTAAAAAAGTAGCAATAGTTTATTTATCATTGTAAAATTCTGAGTATGATTTGAGGTGTTTGTACAATGGTTAAAAAACAACAACTGGAGAGACAAAGATGGAGTTATGAGAATACAAAACAAGTTACATCATATATCTGTATCAGACAGGTCATCGTCAATTTATAGTTGTAATTAGTTATTTAACATTTGATGGCATAGACCATCGCAATCAGCAGCTGCTGGTGTGAAGAAAGTTTGATTCTGTTGTGTCAGTCAGTGCTGGATGGTGGTAAATACATTTTGATGCTGCCATGTCAGTTGGTACATCACTGCGAAAAATAAGTTTTGATGCTATCATAAAGCCAGTGGTATCTTTTGTTAGATTTTGATGTTATCATTTCAGTCAGTGCATGCTGGTGTTAAATACATTTTGATTTCCTCCTCACAATCAGTGCTAGCGTTAAATAAATTTTGTTTCATTCTCTCTCACTTTTCTCTCTCTCTCTCTCTCTCTCTCTCTCTCTCTCTCTCTCTCTCTCTCTCTCTCTCTCTCTCTCTCTCTGTCATTCTGTGTGTGTGTGTGTTTTTTTTCACATTATATATGTCAATATTTATCTGTCAAATTATGTTTTCTACAGGAGGTTATGGATGTGGAAGAAGAGAAGTCAGAAGGGGAAACAGAAGAAGAATCATCAGAATATGAAGAATGCACAGATTCTGAGGAAGAGACTGGACCCAGACTGAAGCCAGTGTTTGTCAGAAAGTAGGTCTTGAATTTTAGCTGTGTAGTGGTGGTTGTCCTGCTGATATCTGTTGTGAGGAAAAGCACCCATACAGATATGCCCATCATTGTTCTGAAATTAGTGGGCTTGGATAGAATTGGAAGCGTTTTCTCACATACTCTCCCACTCCCATGTCAAAATGTGCAGCACTTGTAAACATGAAGAGAGAACCGTCATGCTAATGCTTCACCTTAAAATCTAACCTGACCCCCCCCCCCCACCCCTCTTCTCCCCTCATGTTCACTTGACTTCATTTGAAATTTTCTGATTGTGCAAAACAACTTAATTAGATATGCTCTGTGTGTGTGTGTGTGTGGATCTGGTCTGTTTTATTGACAAATATTGTTTACTACTTCCTGCTTCTTCTCTCATGTTCATTTGTTTGTATTTGTAATCTTTTGTTTGTGCACCATAGGTTTACTGTATTTTGAATAAATGGTGTGTGTGTGCATGTGCGTGCACATGTGTTAAGTGTGTGTGTGTGTGTGTGTGTGTGTGTGTGTGTGTGTGTGTGTGTGTGTGTGACTTTGGTTGTAAAGGTAATTGTTTCAGGTGATAATTCAATTTCGCTGTTTGTATGGAAGTAAAGTTATGAGGAAAAAAGCATACATTTGTTGATTTGTTCATTCACAGGAAAAGAGAGAGTGACCATCCAAGAGCGGGAGAGAGAGGAACAGAGACAGAAAGATCTGGAGGTGGAGGCTAAAAACTGGCTGAAGACAGGCGACGACAGACACTCAGGGTAAAAAAAAAAAAAAAAAAAAAAAAAGTGCATTTCGGGGCATTTCAAAAACATTAAGAAATAACCGAAGAAGACAGATCCAGCTAATAAACTGTAGAAGAGTGGCCAGAGCATACTGAATCCAAAGCAGCGCACAATCGGTGTGTTATTGCCCAGCACAGTGTAGAGAATACCTCCCAGTAGGGTTCCCAGTGTTTAGAATAAATAGAAATGAGTTCTAATCTGCATGATTTACTGAAGGGAAAGTGCACTTTGTCTCAAGTCATTTTTCTCATACTTACCTGTTCAAATAAATACCTTATTCCCACTTGGTGTGGAACAACACTGTATCTACATACTTCCTCATAGCTCTAGATCTAAGAGTATGTACATGAAGGTTTGAAATGAACCTGCTAATTATTGAGATCTTGTGAGAAACATAAAGGCACGAAGAATGAACTTGAAGAAATCTGTTCAATGAGATTGAAATCCATCATCATAAAACAAATTTACACTTTTTAGGTTGAAATCCATCATCTCGTATAAATGTATACTATTACACAGTTAAAATATGTCATCAGTGTTGTCATGATCATCTGACTTCATTGTTTTTTGGTACACTTTCCTAGTCAATTTCTTGGTTATCAGTGTGCTTAATTGACTTTGGTACACTGAACTGGTCAGTTTCTTGATTATTAATGTGCATTTTTCAATGTAAAAAAAAAGAAAAAAAGGAAAAGCATGTTCAGACACCTCACCATTGATTAGAATAGAAAGTGCCAGTAGTCTTCATTCAACGTCCCTCTTGTGCCGAATTCCACGAAGAGAAGTGACTGCTCGTTCTTCATTTTTCGTTGTCCTGAGTGTTGTTTATCTTGCCTGAAGAAGACCTAAGAGGTCGAAACATGTCATGTTTTATCTTTGATTCATTTGCCCATGTGGTTTGGTGGTGTCATTATAAGAATTTACTTTATTTTGTTTTTAGATCTGCGCCTGCGGTCGCTTCACTTTGCAACTAACTCATGTTCTGATGTCATGCATCAGCAAGACAGTGCAAAGATAGAAGCAACTGGGGAAAAAAACCCTGCTCAAATAAGTGGTCCTGGAGGTAGTTGGATTGAAGCTGAAGTATGGCTGCCTTAATGGCAGGATAAAAAACGGTTATACACATAAAAACTCCACTCCCTTTGTTGGGTAGATGGGATTAATACTTCCCTGTTTACACAGGGAGTGTCCGCAGGAGTATCAGCCTGTGTACGCAAAAAAAAAAGAAGAAATAAAAAAAAAAGAAGAAAAAAAAAGAAGAAATGTAGATGATACACCACTCGCTGCTCAGATTTGCGTTGCATCACTTGACATTAAGTTTCAAAAATTTTGTTTTGAGGGAGGGGTAGCTTGTCTGCCCTATCCTGATTGAATTTTCAAGGAGGTTACTTTTCCTTAGTGGGAGCTTTGGTAGAGGAAATTTGAAAATCTGGTTTGGTGGTATCTTTATACGATTGTGTATCGAGTGTTGGTGTTGCGTTCCCAGATGGCAGAACAAGAAATGAGACGGGAAATGGAGGAGGAGAAACAGGTTGAAGACATGCTGGGTGAGGTCAACACAGACGATGAGAATGATGAAGAAGAGTACGAGGGATGGAAGGTCAGAGAGCTGAAGAGAATCAAACGTGACCGAGAGGAGAGAGAAGCGTGAGTAACACAGAAAACATAGTAGAGAGGACAAGCTTTTTTGTGTTCAGTTGATGTATCCTTTTATATTACATTGCTATGCTAATAGTATGTCAGAAATGTTATACATTTGTCAGAGACTCGAAATGATGTGTAAACATGATTTTTAATGTGTGTTTGTTTTTGCCTGCATGTGTGAATAAATGGATGCATGAATCTATGTTGGTATGTATGTGTTTGTGTTTGTGTATGTATGTAGTGTAGTGCCTGGAATTGAATGCATTTGTTTGAAGTGTTATGAGAAATGTATGAAGTCAACTGTTGATGAGCTGTGGTCTTCAGACACTTTAAACCCTCACACTGATAATCTGGTTTTTAAACATGACACTCCTGCAATTACCAGGGGCCGTAGTTACATGTCGTCGGTAAACTTACTTCTACAACGAGAGATGACCTCCTGGGTACAAACCCTGTGGATACAGCGCAATCTACTTCGTATCCATAATATAATTCTCTGGGTTTTGTCTCGGTTTCTACCTACGAAGTGTCCAGAAAGCAAAGGGTGAAGGTCAGATAAAAAGAGGGATTCCCTCCTTCTGCACATGTCTTGAATAACCCTCAACCTTCTGCGCATGCCCACAAACACACTGACACACACACACACGCAAAGATTGAAGCAGCAGCTGAACTAAAACAAGTTTGATAAAACTATTAAAAGGCCATAAACATGAAGTCACGCTCACATGCACACACACATACACACACTGACACAAAGTAACAGTGACACACAAAGGCACGAAGACTGATTTGGCCTACACACACACACACACATACACACACCAAGAGCTAAGCCAGCTATCGTAGCAGACAAACTTGGGAGCTACAGACACACTTGTAGAGCAGGGGGCTGAGTTCCGTGTCTCAGTCTGTGCAAATCAAATTCAATGTTTTCTCGGAGAGTGTCTGTCAGCTTGAAGTTGTTGTGATGACGAAATCTTAACTTTGCGTGAAGTTCATAATATTGAACGTGTCCAAGGGCTTTGTTTGATCTAACCCACGGCGAACTCATGGCCTGTTCTTGTACGTTACCCACCCCTCACCCACTGCTAAACACGAGGTTAAAGGTTACTCTCGACATATATGGATCCCTAAGTAACGGCCCTCGGAGCTTACAACAAGGTATGGAGGTCACTTCCCCGATACCCATGATATGTAACTACGGCCCAAGATGACTTCTAGACCATGAAATGAACCAAAACTGAAATGTGTTTAAAGTTTTAGTAGTGAAAATACCATGCTGTGCATATGTCTCTATTTTGTTGATGTTGAAAACTGACCATTGTAATCACTCAACTTCATGCGTTATTGGGAATCTCTCCAAAATCATCATGTCAACTCCCCACTGATTAATTGTCTCCATACTGCAAGTGAAGTTTCAAGTGACTGCAAATACACTAATGCAGTCAGTAGAGGTTTCTGTGTGGTCTGTTTAGAGTGGACAAAGTCATAGTCACTGTCAGCATGAAGAAATGATAAAGTGATGAAATAATTAGATTCAAATGAAAGCTATTTGCAAATGGTGGCCACTTTTTCTCATATTAACATGTCCAAATGAATGCCTTATCCCCACTTGGCATGGAACATTGTCAGGATACCCCCATCCCCATAAAAAAAGAGAGGGGGCATGGAGCTAACCTTGCCATTGTATCCAGTTAGGTAGCAAGAGTGATCGCCTTTAGCGAGTTCACTCTGTTGCATCAAATTAAAACTGGCCGAGTTTTCTCCTTGAGAGTGAGAGGGAGGAACATGCCCCTATTTCTGCAATTTGGTTTTGGGTTTTCATCCCTCATTGGTCCTCACAAATGTCTATTCAAGCTCACCTTTGCGTTTAATGAAGTTTTTTCTCCCATGCTTCTCAAGGGGGAATTTTGCGTGTTAATTCCTGCAGATTATGTTCTGTTGTTTAGAAACCTTGTTTTTGAAAACTGGATTTTTCAAGCTGGTCTAATCCTGTGCTATGCCATTCAGTTTCATAAGCAAATATGTCACCAATGGGTGTGTTATTGCACGGACTGCATCACTGACGGCTGTGCAATTGTGCAGGCTGGAGAAGGAAAAGATGGAGCTGGATCGTGTCCGCAACATGACAGAAGAAGAGCGACGTCAAGAGTTCCGCATCAATCCCAAGCAGGTCACCAACAAGGCGCCCAAAGGAAAATACAAGTTTCTTCAGAAATACTACCACAGAGGAGCCTTCTTTGTTGTGAGTTTGACTGTCTTGAGTATGTGTATGTGTGTGTGTATACTTGTGTGTACACTCAGATGCAAACATGCTTGTGTACATGTGTTTATTCCTCTATGTGTGCATGGTATTGAATGTATGTGTGTAGTTGCAGTCATAGTTCTTTAATATCTTTACATGAGTGTGATTTTAAATAGAGTTTTGTGTGTGCATTCATGTTTATGTGTGTAACGTGAATGTGTGTGCATGTTTATATATTGTTAAAAAGTCTCATGATTACATGAATTCACTCAAGCGCTGTAAGTAAAACAAGCTGTGCATTTGGTACTTTGCTGTAGTGATCTGTGTCATGCCTTTGAAATCTGTCAGACCCTTCTGTCAGTCTGTGACCAGTCAGGTGAGAGATAAGTATGCTAGCATTGATCTCCAGTATACTGTAACCCTTTAAATTTCAACTGGGTCAAAAAGGCCCTTGAAAACCCTTGAAAACTGCAGATATCCCTACCATCCCTTGAAATCCCCTTAAAAAAATCGTTTTCGGACCAAAAAAACTGACGTAACATTTGAAGACGAATCGGAGAACAAACGCGAACGAGACTTCGGACATCGATTTTCGCCTCTCGAATCGTGTTGCGTGTCGTCTGCTTTTCAAGCAAAGGGAAGCAATTCAATAGTCGGTTATCGTTTGCGCATGCGCAGTTCGACTTCCGACAAAGGGCGCCATGCTCCCTCATCTTCGGCGAAGTCCGATACTGTTGCGTCTGTCATCATGCCAAAGGGAAATTACGCATTTGATCCGTTGTGGCTACAGAAGGAAGAATATCGAAGCTGGATCACTGAATGCAGAGACAACAAACATGCGTTTTTTTCTGTAAAGTGTGCAAAAAGACCGTTGATGTTCGGACAATGGGCGAATTGGCGGTTGCAAATCACGGAAAGAGGAAAAAATACGTGGAATTGGATAAAGCGAGTAGTAGGCCGGTCGGTAGTCTTACGGACTTCGTTCGGCAATCATCAATTCATCAAATCGGGTCAGACCCTTTCCTCAGTAAGAATCGTCAGCCAATCCACAATAACAGCAAGTGGGACAGATGTGTTGAAAGCTGAAGTGTTGTGGACGATTCATGCCATCAACAATCATTACAGTTTCCGATCTGCTTAAGACAACGCGAAACTGTTTGCAGCAATGCTTCCATATTCCTCGATTGCGACGAACTATCGGAGTGGGGAAACCAAAAGTAGATCTTGCAACTTTTGGCATTGCTCCTTTTTTTTTTCTGTCAGAACTGAAAAAAAGAGTGAAATCACAGACTGAATCTTCAAATCAATCGTCACGTCGTCTCCATAGACTTTTAAGTGACTCATTTAAGTGCGCATTTGTTAAAAGAAAAGAAAATCCTACTTTCATGTTCAAAAAGACAGCATTCATACCACACCCTCCCCCCCCTAACTACTACCAGCTAGCTACACACACACACACACGCGCACACACACACACACACACACACACACACACACACATAAACAAAACAAAAAAAAAAAAATCATTTATCTATTTTATTCACTTAATTTTTTTGTTATTACAGTTACTTTCATTTTATTCATCTAGTTATTATAATTACTACCATTATCATTATCATTGACTATCCTTTCTATATATATATATATAAAAAAAAATGATATATAATATATCCCCCCCCCCCCCCCCCCCCCCCCCCCCCCCTTAGCATATTAATATCCACCTTAACCACAACCATCACAAATATATATCACACCACCTAACTAAACCAGCTACACAACCCCATCGTTTTCACCCCCCCCCCCCCCCCCCCCCCCCCCCCCCCCCCCCCCCTTTTTTTTCCTCTCTCATAATCCCCTCTGTCGTTTCCGTCTGGCGGCCATTCTTCCTACCACATGGACAGATAAGTCACTCTTCGTTCTTTGTTTGTACTGTCCTAAATGTTAAATGTGATGGGTTTTTTTTTTTTTTTTTTTTTTTTTCCCCTGAAGAAGACCCAAGAGGTCGAATTGCATTGTGTCTTGTCCTGTGCTTTGTTTGTCAATGTCCTTGGCGGTAACTAACCCCTCTCTTTCTACATTTTGCTTCATTCTCAGCCATCAGTCACTCCATTTTGAAATGGGGAAAAAAAAAAAAAAAAAAAAAAAACAGTTAATGTGGAGCTGCAGGAAGGCTACCCACATTCGCCTTTTCAAAAGGGATTACCCTGCTCCCTATCCTGCCCAGAACAAGCGTTAGGTTAGTCAGGCCCGCCAACCATTCACACACACACTTCCACACGACAGCACATACAGTGGCTGTATTTTAAAAGTAAAGTTTGCTGAGCTCCCTCCTGAAATGTGCTAGAGAGGAGGCCTCGGCTGCAGCTGCCGGTAGAGAGTTAATGAATATGTCATGCTTTTTGATGAATCATTGAACAAGGACTTGAAACAGAAGCAGCTGGAAATTCATGTCAGATACTGGTCTGGAAAGCAGATTGAAGGTTTTCTTTTTCTGATTTCTCAATTTCTGTATAAAGACTTCATTTTTATTTTTTTTGTATGTATATGATATTGAGCGTGGAAAAGACTACAGAAGTGGTGTAATCACCTTATCATCATGGCTGGATTACATGTGTAAGGTTATTATTCACTCTTTTTTTTTTTTCAATTGTACGGCTAAATTTGCCCCTTAAAAATTAAAATATCCCCTTTAGAAACCCTTGAAAACCCTTGAATTTTTTTCCTGTGAATCTCTTTGATCACTTTTATAATTACTCCAATGGAAAAGATGAAGAAAAAGGAATTTTACTACTAAGAGTAGTTGCAAAGTGAGAGGACTGCAGGCAGAAACCTAAACAAATCTTAAATAAATGTTAGCGAACCACCCAGAGAAACATGGACAAACGAGTCACAAGACAAAACATGACGCGTTTCGCAAGGTAGGCAGGCGTTGAATGAAAATAGGACAGCCTCGTTTTCATTCAACGCCTGCCTACCTTGCCCTGAAGAGATCTAAGCTAAGTCACAATTCGTTCATTTTCATTATCCTATTTGCTTGTGTCTTGCCTGAAGAAGACCCAAGAGGACGAAACATGTTGTGTTTTGTTTTGTGACTCATTTGTCCACGTTTCTCATGGCGTTCGCAGACATTTATTTAAGATTTACTAAGAGTAGTTCTATGATATACTTACCTGTCCAAACAAATGTGTTATCGCTACTCGGTATGGAACATTGCCAAACATCAGGATCTTCCCAAAAAAAAAAAAAAAAAGAAATTGGGACAGCGGGGAGGTAACTTCACTTCAATTATGAGAAGGTGCCAGAGTGATCTCTTTCTGCAAGAGTTGGGAGGGCGTCCTAGTGTTTTAGTAGCAAAATTCCTTTTCTCATATTTACCTGTCCAAACATATGCCTGAATATTGAAAAGGATAGTGGGCGAATCCTTGCCAGAGAAATTTGCGGTTTAAAATTCATATGAGAATGTGTTGGTACCGTTCTCTGGCCCAAAGCAGCGTTCTTAACGGTCTCTGTTAACAATCTGGAGGTGCACAGAATAGTCCATGGTCTCCCTCAAAGATGAAGAGGCACAATCAAACATAGAATACTGGCTTGATCAGGAAAAGGAGAACCCAACAAAACAGTACCAAGACTCTTGATCAACAACACAGTCGAAAGTCATGTCAGTTGTAGCTTAAATCAAGAGCAGTGTTTTGATCCGAGTAAGGATAAGGCATTTGTTTGTACAGGTAAGTATTTGAAAAAACTGTGTATGTAGTACATTATGTACTGAGTGTGTTCTTGTTAATGTTTGGTTGTTATTGTTTTTGTGTCTTTTTGACATAAAATGAAGTTATACCGTTAGTTTGCACACATTATTAAAAGCCTATTTTGTTCGTACTAAAGAAAAAAAAAGAAAAATTCTGTTCATATTCAACACTGAAAAATTGGGTCTGTTCCTACTGAAAACAACCAATGGTTTGAAGATCGGCATGTATAAAGTCCTCAGTGTATACCAAATTGTTGGGAATCACAGAATAGATCTTTGCGTTTGGTTTCCGAGTTCATTCAGTTTCTCATGTCATTGTAACAGTAAGCAGTCTGTGTTTTCAAGTTTTATGATAATGCATCTGATACATACAGCGGAGTCCTTATCTTTAAGTTCTTTCAGTCCAAAAAACAAACCAGATGTGGAAGAATATTTGTCATCAGTATCATCCGTGACAATGTGAGTATGCATGCTGTGTCTGTGTGCAGGTGAAGAACTTTGGACGTTCAGGTCGTACGAAGTACACCCACTTTGGACCAGGACACCACTCAGTTACTCTCATTGGATCGCTGACAATGCAGAACCTCAAGTTCCACACCTATGCATGCTGTGTCTGTGTGCAGGTGAAGAACTTTGGACGTTCAGGTCGTACGAAGTACCCACTTACTGGACCAGGACACCACTCAGTTCGACTCTCCTTGGATCGCTGACAGCATGCAGAACCTCAAGTTCCACACCTCCAAGGGGGGTGGCACCAAGCAGATGTTTGAACGACCTACCACAGGACTGCCCAAAAGTGAAGGCTGGCAGGGGAATGTTTTACAGTCTGTATGTGCGTGTGTGTGTGTGGTGTGGTGTGGTGTATGTGTATGTGTGTGTGTATGTGAGAGTGCATGTGTGTATGTATGAAAGAGAGAGAGAGAGAGAGAGAGAGGAAGGAGTGCATTGGGGATGAGGAGAGAGAAAGTGAATGTATGTGTGTTTGTGTTTTTGTGTTTGACAGAGAGAAAAATAGAGAGAGAAGTGAGTGAGAGAGAATGGGGGGTAGAGAAAATGACTGTTTATACGAGTGTGTGTGTTCCTTATCTGTGCATTTTAAGAAGAATGGCGATTTTTATTTTCTCTCAAGTCATTTGCATCATGCTGTATCATTTTTTTCACTTGGTTGTTGGAAAAGTTCTCTGCCTCTTCAGTTGTGGTTTTCATGAAACAGACAAAAATCTTTTTACAAAAAAATATTATGAAACTAAAGATGTATTTGTTGTAGGTTTGCCAGTTTCCATTCAGGTCTAGGAAAGGCTATCATTTGGAAATGAAGCCACCAATTTGAGAACTGTCAGTGTCATTTTAGCACATTCCTGTCGTGCACTTCAAACTCTGGAGGTTCATTGACTTTATTTCATATGAAAGCAGCAGTACTTCCTCAGGGCTGTCTAGGCTGGATTTCTGTGTCCCTCTGGTAAACTGGAATCAAGTGTTCATGTGCAGTGTTGGATTGCTTTTTAGATGTTGCTGATGATGATCTGATTTACCTGTTGATACCTAAGAACATTGAACCTCCTGCTGTAATGAAATAGGTTAGCACTGTATCGCCTGCGTGTTTGCGTTTCATCTTGTCATAAACCTGATGTTACCATCAAGTTATAGTTAGCTTTGTATCACCTTTGTGTTTCATCTTGTCATAATCCTGATGGTATCATAAAATTTTTGGATTAATGTAATGGAATGATATTGTGAATAAAAACTGTTCAGCTCTCGTTTTTTTGAGTGTGTTTATGTTGCAAGTGTGGCAGATTGCCTGCCTGCTTGCATGATGTTTCACTTTTTATCTTACTGATGATGGAAAGGACTACTCTGATAAAATCATTGTAATAAGGTTAGTAATTTTTTTTTTTTTCTTTTTCTGTCTTATCTTTTATGCCACCTCAGTGGCACTCCACCCATACTGCTCATTCTGGCTCCCTGTCCACAGCCACAACCCAGCTTGTCCTGCCCCAGCCCTGGTACTGGCAGTCCACAGGGGGCAGTTAGTGTCTGAGTCAGTCATCATAAGGCAGCTCATCAAAGAAGACAAGCTGCTGCTGCTGAGTCACTTCAGTGGTGTTCTGTGGGGCCTGTTCTGAGCCAACATACTACCCCACTGTGTTCTCTACTGACGGCAATAATTGCTTAGTCAGAGAGCCAGCACAAGTTGACTCTCTCTCTGGGGGGTGCCACATGTCCGTCCAACATCAGTCCCCATGAATATGCCAATACTGGCCACTCCAACAAAACCTGGAGTGGAAATAAAAACTTGAGGTCACCATGAAAACAGAGCATGAAGGGCCCCACAGATACTTTTTTCATGCTGATTGATGGATGAGAATGATGCTGAGGATTTCCATTCTGGACTGACCCGGTGTGACAGGGCTGTACTCTATGCTTACTTTCATGATATATCCCATCGTCAACCAGGCCCAAGATGTACAGGCACCTGCAGTGTTGGTCAGGAAATTCAGGCAACACTCTCAGAGATGCATCCACTGGTGCAACTGTTTGGTTCCAGTCTTCCTAGTTGAACCCATACCAAAGTGGACAAGTGCTGGTTGTGGTAGGAAAATCTCGCAAAAAAATCTTTGATGGGAATCAAACCCATAACCTCCCAGCTGGAAAATAAGGTACTTAATTCATTCATTCAAGCCCATTGCTCCCGATAGAGCATAGGCCGTCGACGACCCTTCGCCATGGCACTCTGTTCTGGGCTGTTCTGGTCATTCCAGTCCAGTTGGTCCCTTGTTTCAACTCTGCCTCAGTGTCTCGCCTCCAGCTGTTGCGAGGCCGGCCTCTCTTCCTCTTTCCCTGCGGGTTCCAGGTCAGGTCTTGGCGTGTGTGGTGCTGGACGCTGGCTTCCTGAGGGTGTGTCCGATCCAGCCCCACTTCCTTCGCAGTATCTGCTTGGCTACTGGTTCCTGTCCCCACGCTCCCACAGATCTTCGTTCCGGATCTTCTCTGCCCATGGATTTTGTAGATGCGCCTCAGACAGGTGTTGAAGAATGTCTGAATCTTTTGTTGCATCGTCTGTGTTGTCTGCCATGTCTCGGATCCGTAGAGCAGAACTGACTTCACATTTTTGAGTTGAAGATGCTGAGTTTGGTTCTTATCCTGATTCCTCCAGATGCCCAGATGTTCTTGAGCATGATGAAAAAAGCTTCTCTTGCCTTGCTGATTCTGGCTGTGATGTCTCGGTCCGTGCCTCCCTGTTGGTCAACCACACTTCCCAGGTAGACGAAAGACTCCACCTCCCTGATGGGCTCTCTACCAACTGTGACTGATATGCTGGCAGTGGTGTTGATTTTCATCAGCTCAGTCTTATTCCTGTTGATCTTGAGCCCTGTCCCAGCTGATGTGGTCTCTAGGAGAGTGGTCTTGTCCTGCATCTGGCTGTGGCTGTGTGACAGGAGCGCCAGGTCGTCAGCAAAAAGTCGAGGTCGTCCAGAGTGTCCACTGTATACCGTTGTTCCTACCTGTTGTAGTAGTCTTCATGATCCAGTCAATGACCAGGAGGAAGAGGAATGGCGACAGCAGGCACGCCTGCCAAACTCCAGTCTTCACCTCGAAACTTTCGGACAGCTGGCCGGGATGGGCAGTCCTGTAGTTCATGTCCTGGTAGGTGCACCGGATGAGGGAGATGATCTTCTCAGGGACTCCATAATGCCTCAGTAGCTTCCACAGCGTCTCTCTGTCCACACTGTCGAAGGCCTTCTCATAATCTATGAAGTTGATGTAGAGGGGGAGTTCCACTCCAGCGACTGCTCCACGATGATGCGCAGGCTGGCAATCTGGTCGGCACATGATTTGTTCTGCCGGAAGCCTGCCTGCTGGTCTCGGAGCTGGAGTCGACAGCCTCCTTCATCCTCTCCAGTAGAACCCTGTTGAGAACCTTGCTGGCATTGACAGGAGCATGATCCCTTGGTAGTTGCTGCAGTCCCTGAGGTCTCCCTTCTTTGGCAGCTTGATGATGATTCCTTCTTTCCATTGGGCCAGTACCTCCTCCTTCTCCCAGATCTTGCTGAAGAGGCTGTATAGCATGTTGACAGCTGTCTCTACGTCTGCTTTGATGGCTTCTGCTGGTATCTCATCCGGCCCTGCAGCCTTCCCATTTTTCAGAGTCATGATGGCCTTCTTGATCTCTGCTTTGAGGGTTTTTGTTGCAGCTGATGGGCAGTTCTGACTCCGTGGGTGGGATGTCTGGTGGTGTGTCAGAAGCGGGGTGGTTCAGCAGCTTCTTGAAGTGTTCTGCCCATCGTTTTCAGCTGTTCCTTGGTTGTTGTCAGTGGGTTTCCATTCTTGTCCTTCACTGGCTTGTCTGTCTGCTGGAACTTGCCCATCAGGTCCTTCAGGTTCCCCTGTCCGGCTGCTGCCTCTGCTTGACTGGCCAGGTCGTCAAAGTAGTCCCTCTTGTCCTTCTTGATGCTCCTCTTTACTTCTCTGTTCGTTGCTATGTGCTCTTCCTGTGCCTTTGCCTTAGCTGCTCTAGTTCAGCTCATGTTCAGTGTAGTTTTTCTTCTCTCTCCTTGTTTCCAGCTTGTGGATGGTGTTGGCAGAGATCCATTCCTTGTGCTGGCCTTCTCTTCTGCCAAGGATCTCTTCACATGTGTCATGCCAGAGCTTCTTGCAGTGTTCCCACTGTGTTTCGATGTCTGTCTCACCATCACCTATCAGCTCTTGTAGCGGCTGGAACCTGTTGGAAAGGCTGATCTGGAATGCTGCTTGTGTGTCCCTGTTTCTGAGCAGTCCAACAAAGGTACTTGATATCACACATCAAATTGGGAGATGCTAAGGCTAAGATTGAACTGAATCTCGTGTTGCCTTTGTTTGACATATGCACTTCATTTTTCTACGGGTCTCTGGGTGCTAGATAAAGGAGAACGAAAGAACACACACTTGCCCATGCAAGAGAAACATGCAGGTGCAAATATACATACAAGAGGGACACAGAAACTCATGTTCTGATGTTGAATTCTCTTCTTGTTAAATTTCAGTTACAGTGTTACCCTTTTTTTTTTATCAACCTAGAAATTTTACAAATATTCCATCAGTAGGTAACAATACAAAAACAAGACAATTTTTGAAATTCTGTTGTAAATGAATAAAAAAAAAAAAAAACACTGACAGTGTATACAAGCTGGTGAAAAAATGATGTTCGCCCTAAACATGCGCAAAGACATGCATACTTGACAAGTGGCAATAATAGACAGTGATATTAATTTTGATATAAGTTCTTTGAATAGATACAGATAGACATATAGTATTCTGAAACACATCATGTAAACATAAGAAAAAATGAATCAACAAGAGAGTAAATAAAATGTGAAATATTCGTCAAAATGTAAAAATGGAGATTATGCTTTAGGAGTTGAAAATTTCAAAAGAATATATAAAAAAAGAATTCTCAACACAAATACAATTTCAACGCACAATTGTAGAAACTGCGACTTAAGAGTGTATCTGACTGTGTATTCATGTGATATATGAAAAAGTCTAGACACAAGGGAGTGTAAAAATACTAAAATGAAATTCTGTTTCAGAATTCTTTAAAGGTTTGAATAATGTTACCTACAATTTTCCAACTATCTTTACATTAACTGTTTTATGGAAAATGAAAACTTCCTTCCCTGAGAATGTTCAGTTTTTCTGACTGTGGGAATGATGAACTTGTCTAACACATTTACCCTTTGGATCATAACTAAGAAGTTGGTTATTGCTTTGGTATGCTAATCTGGAGAAGATCCTTTAGCGACGTCCATGAACTGCTGTAATTGTTCAGAGAGATCCAATAAATGTCAGACATCTATCCTGTTACTGACAGAAATGCTCACAATTGTCACGTCGATTTCATTCAAAGTTCATCAAGCACTGAGCACATGTATGAATGCCACCTAACTAGGCAGAAGTATCCATGCTGGATGTCACATTGGTCTCTTCCGCAAGCCACAGCACTGAAACAGAATAAAGACATGGGTCCTTAAATCACATTGAAAAGTTGTTATTTAAATGATTGTAACATATCATCATCTAATGTTAGAAAAAAAAATGACGGTGTTGCTGCTGTTGTTGTCATACCCTGGCTGAAAGACTCAATGGATCATCCGAACAGCTGAAGCACTTGAACACTATGGTACAAATGCATCAGCTAGGGATGAGAACATGAGTGTGACCGTTTTGATTACCCTGCCTCATGGGCAGCCACACTCCAACTTCAAGGGATTTTGGAGACTGATAATGTTATGCTAGGAGCTTGTCATGACTGAAGACAATCTCTGCATAACTATGCAGAGCATAACAACATTTTGATGTAGCCTTGGTGTTCTAGCCTATGTCAATGGGTCTGACACAGCCTAAGCCAAGGTGAATGACAGTGTTAGTGCTGGGAAAGTACTTGAATATTCATGTGACCTTTCACGCTCAAAGCTAAGTGCATTTTCATTATTTTGTTCGTCTTTGTTTCACCTGAGGAAGACCTAAGAGGTCGAAACGCGTTGTGTGTTGTCTTGTGACTCGTTTGTCCACGTTTCTCTGGCGGTTCGCTGACATTTATTTAAGATTTGTTTAGATTTCCGCCTGCAGTCGTTTCACTTTGCAAACACTCCCAGAATAACCGAAACCACTTCTTGCTCAGAGGGGAAGTAAAGGGACTGCCTTATATTGAGAACAGTGACTGCATCACATCGCTTGCTCAGTATGCATCTGGTACAGATTGAATGTTCCATGGTTACTGGGCCAGTGTCGGAGGAAAATCAGAGCCTTTGGTTCAAGCAGGCTTGTGTGTAGTGTGTCTCTTTGAGCTACCCTTATAGTTGGAGTGAATGGTACTTTTCTGCCAGCAGTGTAGCTTTGCAGTTGAGTTCCCTAATGTAAGCAGATGGATGAAACCAAGTTGAAGTCTTTAACATAACTGTACTTTTCATATAAAGCACTCAATATGGCTGGACAAGGTCACTTGGAAAAAATTTGAATGTCATAAAGCTGACAAATAAAAGACTTGTGTTGGAAATATCTTGTACACTTTCAAGCCATGGAACAAACATGGATCCTGATGAGACCAACCCAAGCTACAAGTCTTTGCATTTTTCTGATTTCCCTCATCTGGCTGGTGGCATTGGATGCTCTGTCAAGAGGCAAACTGACATTTTGTTTAGCAGTTGATGACCTTCAGATGAATTGACAAGTTATCTATTCATGCTTTTGTGTCTTTCACATGCCAATCTTTTAACAGCCGACATATAAACATTCTGCTTATATTCTTCCATAGTCTTTGTCTTTTTTCACATGTGCTCATTTTATTGCCTTTTTTTTACATGTGCTCATTTTATGTCTTCCAAGTCCATGGTCACTGTCGTTCACTGGTCGCGGTGCATTCTTGCTCATTGACTGCAGTTATTGTCATTAGTAGAAGGTAAAAGATCCTGTATATGGAGAATCTGTACAGCCATCATTTAACACCCTCGAGGTGATTCTCCAGCGGTGCAGTGTCGCCTCTGGTAGGGTTTCCCATTGTGATCCGATATTGGTTACTGCCTGAGGACTACTGGGATTTCAATAAAATGCTCCTTTGTGTGGCTGTACTTGTGAGACTGAAATAGCAGCAAGGTTGTAGCATCACTGCCAAACCTGGGGAATGGCAACAGAATAATCCTGCATGGTCTTTTGGTGTGGAGACTGAATTGCAGCAACGGAGAGTAGCAACATCTCCTGCCCAGGGATTGCGATTGAACTTTCTTGAGTATTTGCGTTGAGAAGAGCTGGAATGAGCGGCCATCGCTAGCATCATGCCAACCTTTGGAAATGGCAACAAAACAAACCTGGGTGTTGGTGTTTGACGGGACCCAGCATGAGAGCGATGAAGTAGTATCAATGCCAATCTTGGAGAGAAATTGCAACAGAAACATCCTGGGTAACTATAAAAACAATCCAAAGTAATCATGCCAGGGGGAGCTGGAATGAGCAGCGAGTGAATAGAATCATGTCAACCTCAAAGAACTGCAACAAAACGGGGGGTGGGGTGGAGCTGTCATGAGCTGAGTGAATAATATCATGCCACCCGTGGAAAGCTGCAACAGAACAATCCTGGATAGTTGTGCTGGGGAAGCACGACAGAGCAGCAGCTGACTGCCGTCATGCCTACCATGGACAGGGGCAATGGAACCTTTCTCAGTTTCTGGGTGGTCATGATGGGGGGGGGTGGGGGGTTCGTTTCGTAATGAGCGGTGAACAGCATCATCATGCCAACATTTAGGAAGCACATTAGTACCCAGCTCTCGAGAGGCTTCAGATGAAGGGTGTGCCTCCCTCCTGATAAGACAGACATTGTTGTCAACAGAAGTAGCATCCTTTGAATCGCATGGCACACAAATGTAGTGAGCATGTTGATCAGCATCCTTTACTGAATTGCATGGTAAACAAGAGTAGTGAGCATGTTGATCAGCATCCCTTACTGAATTGCATGGTACACAAGTGTAGTGAGCATGTTGATCAGCAACATACTCGCGCATTTTTACTATCATCATTTTTAGCTTTATGTATTTATCATTGTGTTTACTTTTTCTTTAAAATTAGAAAAATATTAGGGGGCCCGAATAGCTCAGTTGGTAGAGTGCCGGACTTGTGATCCTGGGGTTGCGGATTCGAATTTCGGTACAGGGGGATTTTTCCTCGGAATTAACATTGGTTCTGACTCCATTCCCCATACAGTCCTTCGAATGAGACTATAAACGAGGTTCCGAGTGTGAACACACGCACAACATCTTGCACACACGTAAAAAATCCCATCACCAACTTCCGGAAGAGAAGGCCAGTTTGGCTGTTGGTATGGATGACACGTTACACATAGCATGCACCTTCCCCGAAGATGGAGTATGGCTGCCTAAATGGCGGGAGGAAAAAAAAAACGGTCATACACACAAAACTCCACTGTCTGTCTATACAGGCAGTGTCCACAGGAGTATCAGCCTGCGTACGCAGAGAAAAGGGTAAAAGAAAAGAAAAATACCAGCACTGGGATTTCAAATTTGTTAAATCGCTAAACATTGTAATGCTTGTTTGTGTGAGACAAATGAGACAACCAAAACAAAATAATTAAAACTAACAAGTAAACTTGCAAAACACACACACACACACACACACACACACACACACTTGGTCCTCCTTTTTATCCTCAAAATACGTTTGGGGTCAGCACAGCGTCGAACTTTGACCCTAAACATTATTTTAAATTTCCGTATTATCTTACAGACTTCGAGACAAGAGCAAACCGATCCCACACTTGTTTCTGCTCTACAGAAAACCATTGAGTGTTGGAACACGGACATGGTTCTTTAAAAAGCTGCTGTATCAGTCAACAGGACAACTGAAAAGTTACATGAGAGATGGACAAGGTACAAGTCACATAAAGGTCACGAAGTGGCACGCTCATACCTGAACGAAGAGGAGCAATGACTCCGAAGAATGTTTATTGAGCTGTTAGGTTGAGTGGACTGACCAAGGTTTTACACACACAACACACACACACACACACGCACGCCTAAGAACATGTCCCCTCCCTCCCCCCTCTCGTGCTCTTCTATTTATATCTTTAAAAGTAGTAAAATTACTGCAATCATAGAAAAAAAAGTATGACAAAAGTGATGATATATATATATACATAAATACATAAAAGTCATGTTTAAAAGAAAAAGCAGGTAAACTGTCTTCTCAGTTTTGAACATAGTTCGTTGACACAAGACAAAAACACACAAAAGATCATAATCTAATGGTAAAGAAGTCTAAAGTTTACTTATCAAAATAACGGAAATAACTTTGTTAATATCGTCCACGCTAAATCTTGGAAATATACTAGGTAATAATAATCATCCTGTTCCGTCCTAGACAATGTTCACACCTCCCCCCTCCCCCCCCCCCCCCCCCCCCCCCTTTTCTTATTTATTTATTTTTTTTTCTTTCTTTTTAAACTCTTCCAGCAGGAAGACAATCAGCCCTACTTTAAAAGCATTCGTATCAAATGTTTTTGAACGTTTTGAAGATCGCTCTTCAGGAACTGCAGGTGAGATGATTAGTGATGCGGTTCACGTTAGCATTGCGAGCTGTTGTCTTGTCAATGTCATGTTTTCGCTGTTCTTGTTATCATAAACTGAACAGCAACTTTTTTTTTCAAGGACAAGTCTCTCACCACCACTTGTGTGTGTGTGTGTGTGTGTGTGTGTGTGTGTGTGTAATGGATATAATTGTGTATTCTATAGTTCGGAAAAGAAACTATTTCAAAAGATGCATTCGTACTAAAATTCTAAAAATAAAGTACTAGAATTACAAAAAGGAGGTGGATATAGTTATTGACACCACACAGGTGTTTCCAAGCAATTTATATACTTTTTTATCACAGCCTTTGCTATCAGCAGATGTGTGCGTATGTGCACCTGTGTGTGGTATGTCAAATGTAGCACACTTTTTTTCTTTTTTTTTAATTGGGGGTTGGGGTTGAGTTCTTCAGCTATTCATATGGCTGTCCGAAACATGCCAATATCCAAACACATAGGATTTTTTTTCTTTTCTGTTCGTTTTTTTTTTTTCTGTCTGCCCCCTCCCCTCATCCTCTCCCCTTTTTTCACCACCCGTCCCCATTGCAAGTTTACAACACAACAAGTCTTACTACGGATGAAACAAAAATGGTGTCCGAGTTTTAGTTGTCCTAACGTCTCTGTCAGTAGAGTACTTGTGAAGGCGTACAGGTGTCTGGGATTCTGTCTGTTCTGTTTGTCAAGAGAGGTCACATTCGTCTGTGTTTTCGATGACCGAGAGATTATGGCTCTGTTTACTATGTTTGTATACATTTGTCTGAGGTATGTAGAATAATCCCCGGGTTTACGAGGTATCTCTATCATCTTATAATAAGTGGATTCAGGTTTAAACTAGACTAAAAATGTGCGTGCGTGCGTGTGTGATGCAGTTTTGTTTTCAGAATTAAAACATGATGAAACAATACATGAACTAGAAAAGCGCTCGGAGAGCACTCTGCTATGCTTGAACGGATCTAAAGCTGCTACCTTTGACCCGGAATTGCACCGCTCATCTGCGCCAGAATTTAACGGGGTAGTTTGTGTGTAACCTTACTGAGCGGCTGCCGAATCCGCAGCAGAATTGAATGAGTTCGTCCTTAGGCTACACCGCGTCATTCTATCCACCTGGTTCAATGGGTTTAGATATTCTTGCTAACCGACAGACAAAGCATAGACCCCAGTGAAAACTTCCCTGCCGGAAGCAATAGATCCATTGACTGGCATTATGTATTTGTTTGTTTGTTTTTTTAACTTCCTGATAGCTGAATTTTGTTCTTTGCTAATTGTTTTTATCTCTCTCTAACTTAAAAAAAGTGATTTGTCCTATGTGTAATTTTTGTTCTTGGCTAATTCGTCTATTTTTGACTTTTTGAAAAGTAAAAAATGGGAGTTAGTCTTACAAAAAGATAGTCCTTGCAGCACTGTGTTCCTGATGCGGCTCCTCGTGATCGTTTGGGTTGATGAATAACATGGAGATTCTGGAACTGGAAGGCTTGCTTCTTTACAAAGCAGTGTTGCACCGTGTAGTAAATAATTAGGAATGTGCATTATTAATCGGTTCGCATTAACAGTTTATTTTGGTCGGCTGGGGAGAAGGGTGGGGGTGGGGGAGGTTGTCGGACCGACGATGGGAAGCAGGGTGGAATGGTGGGTTTCAAGACGTACACCAGGGTGAATTTCACAACTGCGTTTCCGTCCCTTCCCTTGAAGCTGCAGCAGTCACTGTTGAGCAAGGCAGGCTTGAGGATCTCTCAGAACGTTCCAGGTCGGGTAGAGCTGTATGAAGAGTTTCACCGTCTTCTGTTCTGGCACCGGTGACCTCGAACATGTCAGCGTTGTCAGGTTCCACGGCGTGAAGCGGCAGATGGTGACTGTTCTCCTTTACCAAAGTGAGTGAGGTTTCACAGGACCGTACATTCTTCCCATCGTCTCCACAAGCAGAGCCAGGCATGTGCTGTACATCGTTCCTGGGAGGCTCGGATGCCTCTGCACCCACAACGTGAAGGGAAACGTCACTGCCGCTAACAACAGCGTACTGTGCCTTGGTGCCAGCTGCACTGGGAGGATTGCTGTTGATGCTGTGGTCTGAATCGATCACTCGCAAACTGCTGGACTCTGGAGCAAAAGGAAGCACGTGTGCAGAGTTCTGACCCGCCTCCTGCATGAGCATGTGTGTGTTAGAGTTGCTCAGATTGAAGTTTGAATTGAAGGTGGCGTATCTTGGCGCTGTCATGGGCGCATGGGCAGAGAGGTAGGGGGCTTGCCATGGGCTGGTCATCAACTGTCCCTGCAGTGAGGGGGGAAGCAGGCCGTAATGGGGAGAGGCAGCCATCATCCCGGCAGGAGAAGAGAAAAAGAGACTGCCAGAGGGGGGTACAAAGACGGTGCCATAAACATGGCAGCAGGAGCGGACCAGGCATTGTGGAGAGGTGAGTAGTATCTAGAACTGGAGGGCTGCTGGCCCAAATGGCACAGAGGGGTGGGCTGATAGCTGTGCCCACCCTGAGGCCCCTGCCAAGGGTAGTCCGCATGAGCATAATCTGTCAGGGCACGAAGGGAAGAGCCATGATGATGGCCAACCGCGCCACGAGGAGGGGACAGCACTGGAGTGTTGGTGCCCGCTCTGCCGTGAGGCTGCTGGGGCAGCAGTGTCCTTTCTTGGCTTAACACCTCTGGTGCTGCCGTTTCCTGACTTCCACAAACGAGATGACCGCCTTCATACTGTCGACTTTCTTGCGATGGGCAAGCCTCCGAACTATTCTGAGACACGCTGGAATCTGATGGATGCTGCACAACAGGCTGCTGCTGTTGTTGAGGTGTACCTCTTGTTGTGTGTTGATGCTGGCCTAATGATGGCAACACATGATCCACAGAGACGTGGTGGTGGTAAGTCAGTGGCTGCAAGTGTGAAGGGGCAGGCAGAGCTCTGCTGCTGAAGCCATCCAGAGCAGGTGGGTGCTGGGTGTGGAAGTGCATGGCGTGCTGATGAACGGGATAGGAGCCTGGGCACTCCCCACCCGCTGAGATCTGCATCACTGCACCTTGGGGGGTCTGGCAGACAGGGGACAGGCAGGACTGGGGGGGAAACTGGACAGACGAGAGGGACGAGTCACCGAGCTATGGACATGGATCGAGTTGTTGTCGGTACGGATGGGGGTATTGGTACACTGAGAGGGCGTGACTGGACTCTGGGCCGTGCGTGTGGGCACGCTCTGGTTGTGGCCAGTGTGGAAACTGACCGAGTGGGGAGTGTCGGAAGCATGTGCAGGCATGTCCAGGTCCACCTCCACTGGCTGACCATCTGTCTGCTGACTCACTGACCTGGCTTTGCTCTCCACCGTCGGACACCTGCTCTCCGTCTCTGAAATCAATGCCTGGCACCCTGCCACCTCCGTGATGCCAGACGCCGAGGCCATGGGCTGTGACTCTTCAACGGAACACACAGATACTCCACCTGGCCAGGCAGTACCCTCCTTTATGGTCGTTTCCTGACATGGAACTTGAATGTACCTCACTCCAGCATTGGCATCAGTGTGGAGACAATTGGACATGACCCCATGGTGATGCGACAAACAAGGAGAAGGATGACTGGGAGCAGACATCATGTTCACCTCTCTGACGGGAGAACTGACCAGTGGATGGTAAGAAGCAAGTGAAGGAGCTCCATCTGACAGCCTGTTGGTCACGAGGTTGACGCAAGGTGTGAAGGAAGGCAGGGTGTGTGGAGTCAGGCAGTAAGATTTGGAGTGCAGATGGTGGGGACACACAGACTCCAACACCACGGGGCAGGGCGCCGTGGGGGACGAAGCATACGCGAGGAAGTGGTCCAGGTGCGGGTCGGCCATGTTCATGGCTCTCTGCACCATGCGGCTCTCCTTGACGAGTACAGGAGACGGGGCTGTGGGGGGAGGGAGGCACACAGTTCCTCGGGGCAAGAACAGCGCTGGTCATTGTCATGGGGCTGCTCGCTGTGCCAGGGGCTGTAACTCTCGCCCCCGCTGCTGCCGGCTCCCCCTGACGCCGCTCCGGGTGGCGGGTGTGGCGGTGACGGGTGGCCGCGTCTCTGGCCTGGAACAGAAACAGCCAGCGTCACGCCCTTGCCTGCCACACTGTCAGGGGGAGCAGCAGCTCGGCTGGGGTGTAGATAGGGACTGGTTTTTTCTGCTGGGAACACTGATCTGGCAAACAACTCACCTCAATCCAGACCCAAACGTTTACTGGAGAGGATGAATCAGATGTTGGGCACACTTGATCTGCCGTGGAGGAGGAAGAGCATTTAAAGACTGGAATAAGTACAGATCCTGCTCTCTTCTGTGGAACTAGATGGTCAGGACAGTTGTGCCATCTTTTTTATTAGCAAACAGTGTGTGTGTGTGTGTGTGTGTGTGTGTGTGTGTGTGTGTGTGTGTGTGTGTGTGCGTGCGTGCGCGCGCGCACGCATGTATGCATGATACGAAAGAAGGGTGGTACCAATTCGTCCTCATGGTGACTATCTTGTATACATTGTTTTTTCTTTAAAACTGGACGTTATAATGTTTATAACTTAAGTATTTATGCAGATTTTTTCAAGCACGTTTGTCTGGGCAGACAAGTTGACAAAAGTTGTTCAGCAGACGAAAATGCGTGTTCGTCACCACAGCAACAGAGACTCGCATGCACACGGAGACACATGGGAATTGTTCCAAAACATTCCGAAGACATAAAAAATTAAAGAAAAATGAAAAGAAAAATAGAAGGGGAAATAAACATCGGAAGCCTCAGGAATCTCTTTCAAATTCATGTTTAGCATATGGGTGAAGCATGCAATCTCTCATTGTGCCATGACTAACCGGTCGAAGTATGCTGCGTCTAACGCATGGTGCAAATGAGGCGGCTGACAGTGCAGTCCCCTGTTGCTGCTGTCAGGATGGCTGACAGTGCAGTCCTGTTGCTGCTGTGACGACAGGATGGCTGACAGTGCAGTCCTGTTGCTGCTGTCAGTGATGACAGGATGGCTGACAGTGCAGTCCTGTTGCTGCTGTCTCAGTGATGACAGGATGGCTGACAGTGCAGTCCTGTTGCTGCTGTCAGTGATGACAGGATGGCTGACAGTGCAGTCCTGTTGCTGCAGTGTGACAGTGATGACAGTCCTGTTGCTGCTGCTGACATTGTGCAGTGCAGTCCTGTTGCTGCTGTCTTAGTGATGACAGGATTGCTGACAGTGCAGTCCTGTTGCTGCTGTCTCAGTGACGACAGGATTGCTGACAATGTAGTCCTGTTGCTGCTGTCTCAGGATTGCTGATGACAGGCTGTTGACAGTGCAGTCCTGTTGCTGCTGTCAGTGACGACAGGATTGTTGATTGCTGTTGTGCTGTCAGTTAGGAACAGTGGTTCATCAGACTGTTAGTCTGAGCGGGTTGAATTCAGGGCCAGGGAATGCCTGGTAGTCAGCAAAATGTACAGCAGGAATTTTCCATCTCCTTGGCCAGCATGGACACAGACCTGCTAGTGATGAATTCAGTTCGTGTGATTATGTGCATGCAAAAAGTCAGACAGGCTCGTCGTCAAAGATCCTTTCACTATTGCCAGTGTTATGGACAAATGAGGCTCTCCAGCAACAAACGAGATACTTGGGGAGAACATGGACGCTGTGGCATGTTAATCATTCTTCTTCTTCTGCGTACACAGGCTGATACTCCTGAGGACACCCCCTGTATAGAAAGGCAGGGATGACCGTTTTTTTTTAAATCCCGCCATTAAGGCAGCCATACTCCAACCTCGGGGAAAGTGCTTGCTATGTGTAACGTGTCATCCATCCCAAAGGCCAAACTGGCCTTCTCTTCCGAAAGTTGATGATGGGATTTTACATGTGTGCAAGATGTTATGCATGCATTCACATATGGAACCTCGGTTTATAGTCTCGTTTGAAGGACTGTATGGGAAATGGAGTCCGAACCAATGTTTGCCTCCGAGGGAAAACGGCCCTGTGGAGATTCGAACCCGCAACTCCAAGATTACGAGTCCGGCGCTCTACCACATTCAGTCTACACCACTGCTGAAGGAGTTTCTCTGGCTGCCTGTCCAATTTCGTCATCAGTACAAACTGGCCACTTTTGCCTTCCATTTCTTTAATGGTCCTCTTCCACCGTACACACTGCACATGCCAGTAGTCACGTGCTCTCTGCTCCTCATCAGAAATCCCTGAAGAACTCAAAGCGAAATGTCAAATCGTCTGGAGAGCGTTCCTTGAGCTTTGTGGCCCAAGCCGTTTGAAACGAACTGCGTCCGTTACGAAACCTGCCCACCGTATCTGTTCTCAAAACACAGCTAAAAATTTTTTTTCAGCCAAGCATTTCTAACAACATTGTTCCCATATGCATTGATACAGTAAACTCTGAGTTAAGTTGTTGAATACAAATGTATGAAGGTATGAATGGGGTATGAAAGCGCAGAGAGTAGCCTAGTTTTTCAACTAAATTATGCTACACAGTTCGCACAATTACCTTGTTGTTATGTGATGTTAGAACTAAAATACCTCTCCAAAGCAGCAGGAAACAGACATCTCTACAACAACTAAAACAGAAGAGAAAAATCCAATTTATGATTGCCATTGCCTTTTCTTTCCTCCCCCAGCACTTGAATTCTTCCACCTTTCGTTTAGGAACCAAGTTAACCAGTTCCGAATCTTTCACAATGTTGCTTTTCGCGCAGAGATGTGCTCATGCACTCGCACAAGCTCTGCTCTACACGTCTCGTCTTCCCTTCCCCACCATATGCACACACAGACAAAAGCAGGTGATAACACGCTCCTGATGCTTGCTAGCCCAGTAGTAGAGCAATGAGTTGGCAGGCAAATGTTGCAAATTTCAATCCCGCAAACGCCCAATACTACAACATGCCTTTTCACTGCTTATCTTAACGTGTTGTCGTGGTATCGGAGCAGTATATAGATAGATCCCTTTCTGCACCATTTTCCAAGGACGGTAACTCCCTTCTACCACGCCAGACACACCCTATAGATGGCGGTGGATGTCCAACCTAAAGGCCACTTCCTCTCACCTTGCACAGCTCAGGGTCTCCAGCCTTGAGGGTCTTCAGGGGGGTCTCGGCAATGCGGAGCTGGATCTTGTGGGGCAGCATGGAGGGGTAGGCCCCGTCGCCCTCCGACCTGGGCACCTGCTGCTTGCTGTCTGGCACTGGCGTCAGTTCGTAGGTCTTGGTGCTAGTCCACTGGCACGACTCGTCCTCCTCACCCCTCCGCTGGCTTCTGACACAGGTCACACACACACACACACACACACACACACACACACACACACACTCATACGCGCGCAGACACACGCTTTCACAGAAACACACACACACACACACACACACACACACACACACACACACACACACACACACACACTTTAGTCTTAGACATGAAGGCCAGTGTGAATCACAATGAAGTCATATTAGGTTCAAACACCAAAGTTAACTCGTCCATTCGATTTTTTTTTCTTTTTCTCTTTTTTATTTATTTATTTTTTTTTACAATGATCGAGATTTAACAAATATATACACTGTCCTTATATTGATTGTTTGCTAAACCATACCATTAAAAACGACTTATATTTCACAAACAACTTGATGCTGTTTCTGTGATGCCATTTTTTGGGAAAGAAAGTGCAAGACAATAAAATATTCTAAGCATGTTGTTCGGGACAGAAAGCGGGGTCTAACAGTTTGATCGAGTCAGTAATCAATAATTTCAAATCAATAAACATGCCTGTAAAACCTTCATCAGTACTTTGAACATATAATGAGTACAGAAGATAAGGAGGTCCTTAGCATATTTTACTTGAGGGACCTCAAGAAGTCTAATCCCCCCCCCCCCCCCCCCCCCCTCCCTCCAGCAGACACCGGGAAAGTGATATGTTCCCAGGTTCTTGAATATACGCATGAAACTGACAATGTTGTCTTTTATATTCAGAATGATTTACTGATGGAGAAGTAAGAACAACAGAATGCTTCTCCTACACTTTCCAAGCAGAAAGAATATTGAGAGGTTCAAGACCACCTTGGCTTTGGCGGTAAACCGTTTGATGATCTTCCAGACCACAATGACGGCCACACTGGCCAGCAGTCCTCCGGCCAGCAGCTTGGCGTAGCGCGAATTGAGCGTGTCCTGCACGAAGGGCCAGGAAGTGCCCAGCTTCTCCCGCATGCTCTGGGTCAGCTCGTTGGTCAGGATGTACACGTTGGCTCCAGCCCCGATCAGCGGGGCCACCACACTGTCCGGGATCGACACCCCCATGCCCGTCTTCTCTGACGCTCCCTTGTTCCCCCCGACCTCTGTGTCTGCTCCTGCGCTTTTTTCCAGTCCGATTCCGATGGACACTTCAGGGTTCTTTCCGGCGGCGATCCCAGCACTTTTGGCACCCTCAGTGCCCACAATTCCAGCGTCCTTTTCAGATCCGATTCCTATGGAGACTGCTGCGCTTTGTTCCCCTCCTCCTCCTCCCGCACTCAGCGTCACTCCTCCGCTCTTTCCGGTGCCGATCCCAGCGCCTTTGGCACCCCCCGTACCGATTCCAGTGCCTTGTTCAGTTCCGATCCCTATGGACACTGCTGGACGTGTTTCCCCTCCTCCCGTGTTTATTATCACTCCTTTGTTCTTTTCGCCTCCCACGCCTATGGACACCCCTGCGACCTTCCTATCCGCGATGCCAATGGACACCCCTGCTGAGGTTGTTGGTCTCTTCTCGCCTGTAACCGGCCTTGCAGCCTCTGCTGATTCCGACATTCTCTCAGTAATTGCCGTTCAGAGAAGTGCTGGTTCATGTGATGTTGGTGACGGCGTTCCGTTGGCTGACTGACCATTTAACGACACGTGGCACTTGGGTTGTGGCGGTTCAACGTCTATCGGCTGGCCTAAAGCATTCCAATATGCTGGATCTGTTCAACATTAACTGGCTGCTTGACCCCCAAGTGCCGAGTGACAGATACGTCAAAGGTAACTAGCGACGTCAAACGTGAACGGACAGTGACGCATTTCTGAAATGACGTGTGTGTTTACAGTGTTGAGCTTGCAAAAAAGAAGAACAGACTTTGTGGAATTGCAGATGTTCTGTTTCTTCATTTCTGCCCCTCCTCTCTTGCCCCACTCTCCTCCCCTCTTCATTCCTGCTGTCTTTTTGGTTTTCCATCTTAGTGACATGTTGTTAATTATTTTTCCGGGAACAAGTTTTAACTTTAAAAAAAAAATTAATAGCAACATGAGCTGTTTTGGATACTATTGCGCTGTTTGGTTAAACAACAGATAAAACAGACAAATAATCTGCTCATGTTACACTTGAAAATAAACACACAACACACACACACACACACACACACACACGCGCACGCACGAAACAAACGCCTTGCTCAGATAAAAGCATATGTCATGGTGCAGTTGATGCAGTTGATGATCCAGTGCGATCGAAACACACAGTTTTACCATTTCGTGTTAAGTGAGAGACAAAATTAGCAGGAAGATAAAAGAGCACACAAAACAAAGTGTGAAGTAACGCACTTTAATGAACGACACAAAACAAGACAAGAAATTTTCGGCAATAAGCCTTCCTCAGCGACAAAACAATGAAAACAATGCAGACATTAACATGCACAATACTCCCCTTGTGAAGCCAAAGTGGTGAATGAAGTTGAAAGAGGGGCAGTGGAGAGAGAGTGTGAGTAGTGTTCGAGGAAGAGCAGAGAAAGAGGGTAGAGTGAAGAGGGTAGAAAAAAGAGTGAGAGAGAGAGAGGGGAGAGAGAGAGAGAGAGAGAGAGAGAGAGAGAGAGAGAGAGAGAGAGAGAGAGAGAGAGAGAGAGAGAGAGAGAGAAGAGAAGAGAGAGGAAGAGTGAGAGAGAGAGAGAGAGAGGAGAGAGGAGGGGAGGGGGGGGGGGGGGGGGGGGGGGGGGGGGGGGGGGAGGGGTGTGTGTGATTGTGTGTAGTGGGTGTGTTGCATATGAAAGAAATGAACAAGAGAGAACACAATAAATGAAATACAATATGCACCAAAAAAGAAAAAAAAACCCCTAGCCAGACGCAGCTAGGAGCTGCATGGCTCGCCCCCCCCCCCCCCCCCCCCCCCCCCACACACACACACAAACATGAAAAAAACTTCTTGCGCGCAAGCACAACCACACACACACACACACACACACACACACACACACACACACACACACACACACACACACAACACCACACACACACACATACCCATGCCAATACGCACACACACAACACACACAAGCACACTCGTACCTATCATTTAAAAAAAAAAAAAAAAAAAAAAAAAAACCCTGGGGGGGGGGGGGGGGGGGGGGGGGGGGGTACAAATGGAGAGTAAATGAGTAAATGTACAAACAAGGCATACATTAAAACATTTGGGTAAAGAATAGGGAGGTAGGTGGTGCTATGGTGGCGCAACAGAAAAAGGCAAAAAGGGAAGAGGGAAAGAAAGAGAAGAGGAGGGGAGGGGGGGCGGGGAAAGAAGGGGGGGAGGGGGCTAAGGAGGGGGGAGGAAGGAGAGGGGATGATGAAAAAAAAAAAAAATTAATAATAATAAAAGGAAATAGAAAAAAAAAAAAAACAAAAAGACAGGAGACTGGGGAGCTAACCCTACTCAGAAACTCCTGGCAAAAGATATAGGCTCTCAAACGATCATCCCAGTAGGCGCTAGGCTCTATGGTCACGAAGAGGCCACTGATGCAGACCAACCATGCACAAAGGGGAAAGGGAATGATAGACCATTGTCCACCTGAATTGGCACGGAAAAAAAAAAAAAAAAAAAAAAAATTACAAAGAATTGCTACGCTTTTCATTGATACCAAACTTTACATTGGTGAGACCGACCCGGACGCTCTCTGACTGTCAGATTCAAGGAACACCTCGCTGACATTAAATACAACAGGGACAAACCAGCAGCCAAGCACTTCAACCTCCCCAGCCATTCTGCACACAATGCAGAGTGAAGGGCTTGTGGCTCATGAAAACTAGTGACTCTAGAGACAGGAAGGATATGGAGTCTCACCTGATTCAAAAACTTGGTCAGTCAATCTCACCAGGGTGCAGACCTTGTGGGGACAAAAAATGCAAGACGTGCCCATTCATAGACACTTCAGCTACAGTCGTGGGACCCACTGGCACATTCACGGTGAGGTCCAGTTTCAACTGCCAGTCTAGGGACTTAGTGTACGTCGTGACCTGCACCCTCTGCTCCAAGCTGTATATTGGGGAGACCTACCGCTCATTGGCCGACCGCTTTTCAGAGCACCTGAGGTCGATGAAGCTGGGCTACAACAACCCAGTCGGCCAACATTTTGTTGGCCCGTATCACAGCTTCAGTCATGCAAAGATATTAGCAGTGTGGCAGAACCCCAGAGACCGTGCGTACAGAAAGTACATGGGAGAGCCTTGTCATCAGCCGCTTGGGCACCACACAGCCAGCTGGGATGAACATCAGGGTCACTGACGTCTAGCTGAGCCAGGGCCCTTCTGCCTTAATCTCTCTGTCCTGTCCCTCTTTAGCCCCTGTTCCTTGTTCTTTCAGTAGGCTAAATATATTTCCATTTATTCCCCTCCTCCTCCCCCCCCCCCCCCCCTTTTTTTTTTTTTTTTTTTTTGTTGTGTGTGTGTGTGTGTGTGTGTGTGTGTGTGGTGGGGGGGGGGGGGGGGGGGGTGCCCCAGCCAGGGTGTGTGTGTGTGTGGTGGTGTGTGGGTGAGGGGTGTCGTGGGTGTGGGGTGGGGGGGGGGGGGGGGGGGGGGGGGGTGTGCGTGCATGTGTGTGTTGTGGTGTTTTGTGTGTGAACTGTGGTGTGTGTGTGTGTGTGTGTGTGTGTGTGTGTGTATGTGTGTGCTCAATACACCTGAACAGTGGTCAGTGGTTTTTTTTTTTTTTTTTTTTTTTTTTTTTTTCCAACTGGATGATTAGATGTTCTCACCCAATTTTCACATGGGCTTTCCTGTCTACACTGTCCTCTTCTTTTCTCTTCACTTTGACAACGGGCCTATGGCTTGAAACGTCAGTAACCTATTTTCCAAGGGGTTCAACTACCACCAAAAGGTTTTTATAAACTTTATTTTTATTTCATTTTTACTCCAGTCTTCTCTTTCCAAATTAATATATCATGACAAAATACTTTCTTCTTTTCTGCTTTCATTCTTTCAGCACTATAATTGCGCTGGGTAAGAACGGTCTTCCTCCAGACTGTTCAAGAGAGCTGCTGAGGTGTTCTGAAAGAAACGCCAGGTCTCGTAATTAATACTTAGAAAAATTCTTTTCTCTCTCTCTCTCTCTCTCTCTCTCTCTCTCTCTCTCTCTCTCTCTCTCTCTCTTCCATACACAAAATTCCATGTAAACACAAATGGATACTCACAAATCATCTTGTTTGTCCAAGCCGCTCCTACCTACAGTTGGGGTTAAAAAGCGAAATTTTCTCGAGAAAATCAGTATTGTTTATATATATATATTTAGACAGTTCTTTTCAACACACGCGATTGTCTATAAATCAATCACGAATTATTCACAAATCAATATTTTCATTCCAAATATGTCAATAACATTTATCCGACATTTATTCAATTTTTCTCTTGTTTCTAAAGAAATCACACATCCCCAACTGATACTCACCTCTAGGGAACAAGCACTAAGATAATGCCCTAGCAGACTTCTGCCTGCGATTACACTTCCAACCTCTCACAGGTCACAGGACATCGCTGACCTCTCACAGGCCACAGAACCCCAAGTTCTACTTTCACAACCATCCAAGTGTTGTTTCTGCCTAACAGGCAATATTACAAGCTAGACATAAAAGGGAGTTTAAGTTCCTTGACCACACAAGGGTTAACTATGAGAATCCGGGTCTGCTCTTTGTCCAAGCCATCCCCAGGTCTGATTAAAAAAATTGTTGTTCACTCAGTCACACAAAAGTGAGCTTCACTCATTATTCAAACCTTCAGCGTTCTATCCAAACCAAATCATGTTCACTTACGTGGTGTTCACACCATAATTTGATTTTTTTTTCCACACAACTGTACAACCAGCGTGGTCCTACACCACAAGTGCAAATATTCACCAAAACATTTATCCATATTTTTCAACATCATTACATCAAATACATGTTCCAGTTCCGTTCATGACACACATCGAACCACTAGTCATGACAGAAGGCCTTTCCCCGCTAGTATCAATGATGGTTGCGATGCCTTCTAAGGATGGTGCTGATGGCAGTGGCGGTGGTGGTGTGTGGAAGTAGAATTCAGCATGCCTGATGGTTTCTGCATGCAGCACCCACTATGCTCTGAGACACTCGTCTCGCATACGCTCGGATTGTCTCAGCGCATAAAAGACAGGCTACAACACACATCTATTCCGTAATGAGTAACACAGATATATTGGTAGTAAGGGGAAAAAGTGTATTTAAACCTGTCTTGAATATACAACGTTCACATGACTATATCAAGTGTATATACGACCGGGTTCCTGAACTGACAATGACAAGGACGACAACAATGACAACGATGACGACGACAACGACAACGACGATGACCATGATGGTGATACTGTATGACACTGCTTCAGGCGTTGGTGGGCCCGTGTCTTTGCTGTTTTGCCCACACAAGTATTTGCTGCACGATCGATTAGTGTTGTCACCGATACTGACATAGTGAAGGTGTGTCTGCTCCACCCGTTGATTTTAATTTCTAGGGATCGTCGGCCATGGTGCACACACCCCCCCCTCCCTTCCGCCCTGCTGCAGAAGCCATCGGCTCATACTGGTGCACAGTACTAGATCACGTCTCCAATCCCAGCCCTTCTGAGATTTATCCCAGTGTACATATGAGGCTAGGAAAGTACCCCGTAAGTAGTTTTTAGCCATACCAAAAATGGCACAACCTTCCCCTCTAATAAATCGCCCCCCTCCCTCCACCTCATCCCGCCAAAGATCCATCCCGCGAGTCTTTGTAGATCTACCCCATGGAACATACCAATGGCCATAAACGTTTGTAGTTGATTTTGACTTTTTTTCTCTCTCTCTTTTGAATAGTTGAATCCAGAACTGCCATTGATCATTGTTTGGGCATACTCGTCTTCTTTATTGCAGCTTGTATAACATTATATAGATCACATGATACTAAAGACAAGTCAGAACCGACCCCAAACCGTACAATAACAAAATGGCGACAGGTTGCTCAGCAGTTGACAGTTACCTGCCGGCACAGAATATCATCCAGGGGGACATTGTCTACTGTGATGACATTTTGTACTGCAATGTCGGAGGCCCTCAAGAGACAGGGAACCTTGTTGCACCTCTTTTGGCTGCAAACCAGACTAAGGCTACGTTCACGCTAAGCCCGGCATGTTGCTGACGGCCAGTTGCCGTCAGCTTGTCACAGCAAAACTGTGTTCACGGTAACACCCCCAAGTTTCTGTCCGGCAAATTGCTGCCACTACGCTGGGAACAACATGGCGCCCTCCAGACGGAAGAAACGTGTGTTATTGTGGCGGATTTTACAGAACAGATTATTGAAACGGAAATCTCGACAATACGGTGTTCATCCATTCATCGGAATCGCAGTGAACACGGAGAATACCATCATTTAATGTGCCAGGTCATGAGCGATTCACAGAAATGTGTAGAATACATAAGAATGCGACCAGAGACATTTCAAGATCTGCTTGAGCAATGCAGGGAAGATCTGAGAAAGGAGTCGACGAATTTTCAGGTGCCAATTTCGCCGGCAGAGCGCTTGGTTGTCACACTCAGGTAGGCCTGCATGCAATGCACTTGGCTCTTTACTTGACATATGAATGCACACAACAAATACACGCACATACACATACGCGCGCGCGCGCGCGCGCACACACACACACACACACACACACACACTTAGAGAGAGAGAGAGAGAGAGAGAGAGAGAGCGACAGAGACAGGGGGAGACAGAGACAGAAGGAGACACACACAGAGAGAGAGAGAGAGAGAGAGAGAGAGAGAGAGAGAGAGAGAGAGACAGAGGCGAAGTATTTAAAAGAATAAAAACAATTGCAATACCGATTATCTTCAGTAAACAACGAAGATAATGATTTATTGCTTATTTGAAAAAAAAAAAAACAAACGAAAAAAAAAAACATTTGTGACAATCTTCTATGTCTAAACTGATAGCTGATGTGTCAACTGAACATACATAGGAAGAGACTGTTTTGCACTAAAATGACATGAACTGTACAAGTTTTAAGGAGCAGTTTATTGCTGACTGCTGAAAGATGCCACTGTGTAGTAGTCATCATAGCTGACCCTGGGAGACATAATAGGCATATGTCCTGGATCTTCAAAGTGTGGACTATAGTGCCGAGAACCCCAGTAATCTGAGGTAGACGGCTGGGTTGCTGCATTTGGCGGCTGGTTGGATTGCTTTAAATACTTCAAGAGCAGGCTTTGAACTTCCAGGCGAAATTCCATTGCTTGGATGTCATTTCAATTTCTTCATGGAAGGAAGCAAACTTTTAAAAAATAAGTCGTTTTCATCCGTGACTTCCGGTTCTTTGAGGGCTTTCAGGACCTCCATGTTGAAGTCTGAAGTTGTAGTGCAGTCTCTTTTCCTCTTTCTTTGCTGCGGCGGCTTTTTTAAATGTTTCCTGTGTGAAAAGCTGTCTTCTGAAGACAGTGTGGCAGGACTTGGCTGGGATGCTGTCTCCTCAATGTCCTCGTCGTCTTCCTCCTGGTGGTCTTCATCGGCATGATATGTCAGATTTCCACCTGTTTCCCGGCTGCAGTAGAAGGGGATCAAGAAAGACATGGCGTCGATGAGATACCACTTCCTTTTCTTGCTGGCAGCCTGGCCTGACTTTGTCGCCTTTGACTCCCTGTATTTCTTGAGAAAGTGGTCTCTCAAGGCCCCCCATTTGCTTTTGCAGGCGGTCACTGAAACAAAAGAAGGCGCACACAAACCTTAACTTTTTTTTTTTTTTTAATCTGAAAGCATTTTTTTTTCTTTTTTGGCAAATAATAACAACAATCCTACAATTCAGAAGAATGATATAATAGCGGTAGTAACAATGATAATAATAATACAGAAGGAGAGCGAACAAAAAAAGCAAAACATGAAAAACAAAATTAAGGGGTGAGTTTGACAAACCTTAACTGATTGCAGAAACTAGGGAAATATTTACGTTTTCTATTCAGAAATGTTGTTTGCTTTCAGGTTCTTGGCCACAGGCGAGTCCTTCAGGTCACTGTCCTTCCGTTTTCGAATGGGCATTTCGACAGTTCAAGGAATCGTCAAAGAAACCGCCAAGGTGATTTGGACAATGCTTCAACCCAAAGAACTGCCCTGTTCCAGATGTGAACGTATGGGGAAGAGTAGCGCAAGAGTTTTTTCATTCGATAGAATTTTCCTCAGTGTGTCGGTGCGATTGATGGCAAACATATTCACTTGAAGGCGCCTTTTCACTCAGGTTCAAAATATTACAATTACAAAGGATATCACTCCATTGTTTTGATGGCAGTTGTGGACGCAAAAGGGAGATTTCTTGTGGTGGATGTGGGTGCTTTTGGAAGCCAAAGCGACGGCGGTATCCTGCAAGATTCATCGTTGGAAAAATGTTGTCAGAAACCAAACTTCAGCTGCCACAACCAGCAAAGATCCCAAACACTGATATTGACCTACCCTTTGTGTTTGTGGGCGATGAAGCTTCCCTTTGCAGCCAAACATTATGAGACCATCCCCAAGACGCAATTTGACTTATGGAAAGCGAATTTTGAAATTATAGACTTTCACGAGCTCGAAGACAAGTCGAATGTACTTTTGGAGTGGCTTCAAGCATGTGGCGCATTTTGCGCAAGCCAATGGAGGTGCAAGTAGACTTTGCGATTGATATTGTCAAAGCTGTCTGTGTACTGCACAATTATGTGCAAAAAACAAAGAACCTGAACGTATCATGATGCCCAGACGTACAACAAAGCAACTTCCAATTGCAGAGACCTCCCAGCAAACAATGCCAGAGCATGCGGTGACGCTATGGCAGTGAGAGATACGTTGATGGCATATTTCATGTCACCAACAGGGATGCTGCCTTGGCAGAAAGACATGATTTGACACTGTCGTAGCAAAAGTGCTTAATGTTTTTTTTTTTTTTTACATCAGCGAAACATGGTGACACAACACTAAAGCTAAATGTGATTGCAAACCAATCAAACTGATCATACACACTTGACGTGATCACACACACACACACACACACACACACACACACACACACAACACATGTGCGCGCTTGCACGCGCGCGCGCGCGCGCGCACACACACACACACACACACACGCACGCACGCCACGCACGCACGCACGCACACACACACACACACACACACACACACACACACACACTTTGAGTTGACAACACGTTCAGTAGGAAAACAAATTCTTCTCATTACTTTTCCATTTTTGTTAATAAATTTACAGGAACGACAGACGCTCGTTTGTTTTCATGAATCAAACGGTGTACACTGAGAAAAGACGAATAAACACTTACCATCGGCACCAATTTCGTGTGCAATGCCTTCCTATGTCGTGCTGAGAATGTCTCGATTGTGGTGATTTCTGTCTTCCTTGTCGTAAATAACAGATCTTTTCTGCACAGCGACAATGAGTTTATCTTCATCCATCTTGAATCAAGGGTATTCACTCTGTCCGTATCATGAAAAATTACGTTCTTTGGACCGGCCAGCCGTCTTTTTTGTGTACATGCGACAAAGCAAAAAGCTGGCCGGGACAAGCCGGCGCCAGCCGGTGACCAGCGTGAACGCCTAACTCCGGCTTCCATGATGGGAAAGAAGAAAAATGCCGTGCATTCAGTTTCCGGCCAGTTGACGGCGGCTGTCGTCGGCAACTGGCCGGGCTTAGCATGAACGCAGCCTAAGACAAATCCAGCTACCGTTTGGGAACAATCACCACGACCATCTGCTTGTGAATAGCGAATCGAGCTGGTTGGATT